>QNGE01001505.1:103143-162575 GCA_008508345.1 Paragonimus westermani | reverse complement strand
ATTCTGTCAGTACAGCACCTCGACACTCCATTAGAAGTTAGCAGAGGTGACCGACGAAGTTCGTGAGTGTTCAAACGTTCGTTAACCATTTGCATAGCCCTTCCCCCCGCGCTTATCCACAACAAAGCACGCTTGCTGAAGCCTAGCGTCAGTTGTCCCAGCTAGCACTCATTGTGAATAACCTAGCTGGACGCTTTGTGAAAGGGCGTGAATTCTCGCACACTCGAACCGCTTCTCGCTCGCGACTTCACACATATGAAGCCCAAATCTATGACATCTGTTACTATCACAGACCTCTCGGTGGAAACGTCTGCAAACGTACACAGTCATGTGCATGTACCAGTCCGCTTCGTAAGGGCAATACAAATGGAGGAAACTAACTGCCGAGACAGTAATAGCGACAGCTGCCACTGGCCAGATAAACAGTCAACTGTTTTGCGTCCTAAATAGTTCCACCGGATTTTGTTTCCTTATTAACACCAGTGCAGAAATGAACGTCTTACCCCCGGGTGATACAAAACCCGTGAAGTACACCTTACAGGCGACCAACAATTCCGACATCGTGACCCACGGCCAACATTTCTTGAGGATCGATATTGAACGGCGCCGACGTTTCCCATGGGTTTTTATCATTGCCGATGTCCATCACCCTATTGTAGACGTCGATTTTCTCACGAGACACGGTTTGGCTGCTGACTCCAGCCGCTGGAACTTCGCAGACAGCACCACTACTCCAAGATGAGGCCACCACCATCGATTCGATCGGACTTCGAGCGGGCTTACCGCGCTGATGAAACAATTCCCGGGACTATACCAGTCTACATCGGATACTCCGGTGCCGAGTCATGAAGTTTTCCATCGCACCATCAAGAGCTCACTTAGATTCGCGCGTCCACACTGACAGCCTCTTGAGAAGCGGAATTTGCGGAAATGCTGCGTTTAAGAATTATTCGTTCTTCGAGCAGTCCATGATTATCGTCATTGTACCTACTCCCCAAAAAGACTGCAAGAGATTGGAGACCATACGACTACATCGCCACCGTGCCGGATCGTCGTCTCTTTAAGCACATTAGTGACTTCCTCAATTGGCCTCTTTGTGTAGGAAATCTTTTAAAAAATGGATCTGGTCAAGGCATGCCACCAAATTCCTGTGGCTGCCGATGACGTCAACAAAACAGTGGTCACAACTTCATTTGGCCTAATCGAATTTGTTCTGGTGATTTTTGGCCTCAGAACCGCCGCCCAAACATTTCATCGCTTCATGGGCCAAGTTATACGCGGACTAAACTTTGTGTTTGTCTACAGTGACGCCTTAACGGTTGCCAGCAACAGTGCGTAGGAGCATCTGTCCCACCTGAGGTCTGTTTTCGAACGTTTGTATCACCATAGCGTCACCACCAGAGCAACCAGCCGCCTCTTTAGTGCTTCCCCCATTGACTTTCTCGGTCATCGCATCGACAAAGACGTCATCAGGTCATTGCGGGAGAATGCCGACACAATTTCGGATTTTTGATTGCCCCCGTCTATCAAAAGTCTCCGTCGATTTTTGGGGATTGTCAGCTATTGTTATCGCTTTGTCNTCGCTTTGTCACCAATTGTTCTAGCATACTGACACCACTGACTGATTTGCTGCAGAATAACCCCAAAAAGCTCGTCCCCACCCCCAAGGCTACTGCTGTTTTCACATCCATCAAGCAGGCCTTGGCTAGCGCCACATCTCTCGGCTTCCTGAGTACTGACGAAAGAGCGCGATTAGTATTGAAAACCAAAGCATCTCGGTTTGCTGTCGATGTCGTTTTGCAGCAGGCTATCGGCAACGAAGTCCGACCATTATCTTTCTTCTCCCGGAAGCTACAGCCTGCCCAAAAGAGACACAGTACCTTCGGCAGAGGACTGCTGGCTATTTACTTCGCCGTTAAACATTTCCGGCATGTGTTAGAAGGACGCTAGTTCACTATCCTCACTGACCACAAGCTGTTGGCGCACCGCTTTCAGCAATTCGCCAGACAGACACTCCCCGAAAGAAACCCGCCACTTGGACTTTTTCTCTAAGTGCACAATGGACATCGATGGCCCAAGTAACCTGGTCGCGGACGCTCTATCTCGCGTGCAGCTCCACCATTTATCCGCATCTTCTATCGACCAAGAGGTCGTGGCGGTGGCCCAACAAAACGATGCGGTATTCAATCAGCGGTTCTCATCCACCCTCAAAATTCGCTAAGCTGCCACTCCTGCACTACGACTCTAAAATTTACTGCGGACCTCTCGACCGGTGAATCTCGACCGTACGTCCCCTTAACTACCGGCGAAACATTTTCCCTCACTTTCGTCCTGCCCCCCATCCCAACGTCCGCACCACCTTCAAACCTCTCACCGACCGTTTCTTCTGTCCGAACATGCGCAAGAACCTAAATAAATGGGCCCAGCACTGTCTGTCCTGTCAGCACTCTAAGGTACACCGGCCCACCGCCACCACCAATGGCACTTTTCGGGTACTGGACACCCGTTTCAAGCACGCGCACGTTGACACAGTTGGCCTACTTCACCAATCAAACAGCTTTACTCAGTTGCTGACTTATACTGATTTCATCGCATGCTGGCCGCATGCAACTCCCGTGCGCGAAATCTCGGTCGAGAATATGACACGGACGTTCGTGGAAACCTGGGCATCCCTCTTTCGCGTATCTGCTCCCGTCACTATTGATTGTGATTTTCAGTCCACATCTACGCTGTTTCGATATCTGCAACACTCACCCGACTCTGAACACCCGCAACCAATTGCCTATCACCGGCGTCAAATGGTCTAGTGGAATGATTTTATCATCACCTTGAGGCCGCCATTCTTGCTACGGCATCTGGCTCAAAGTGGTCGCAAAACCTGCATGGCATCGGCAACACCATCAGGGAAGACATCGGCTGCAATCTAGCTGAACTTGTCTATGGTAGCACCCTATGCGAAGTCTAGAACCAGTGGTGAGATAAACCCAGCATCTTACGTTACACATCTGAAATTGTGCACGCATAGGTTGAAGCCCACGCCGACGAGGAACAACCCGAGGCAGAACCTTCGTGGTTATCAGAGTAGGTGCACAAAATAAGTCCCTCCAGCCACCCTCTGATGGTCCGCTTAGCGTGCTTAAACGCAAAGACAAGCATTTTATCCTCGACCCTAATGGCACCCATGATTTAGTGAACGTCGACCGCCGGAAGGTGGCCTATGCGGATCATTCTGACATGCCCCCTACCCACACGGTCATAACCACTCCTCTCTTCCTCCTAAGTCTCGCGAAAAAACCACACCGCAAACTCCACCAACAGCTTCGAAATCCATTATCAATCACACAAACACGTAACGGACGAATTCGCAAACTTCTCACCCGTTCTGTGGATTACACACACTAATGCTATTTCCTTTTAGAGTGTCTCACACACTAATCAACGCTATATGGAGGAGTTCTCTAGCGTTTCGTACAACATTCTGTACCTTATAGTTCTTATTGTTCTTCGATATTTTCGTCTTCCTCCAACTCACGTGTGCATTCCATACTTGGACCAAGTTAGTCGACTGAATCCATAATCAGTAATACAAAAATTTGCCTGCAATTTCAGGAGCCGTGCGTTTTCCCTACGTTACATATTGTTTGAGTACAGGATTCAGGAGGACCAGAGACTAGCGGAGCCAACCGTCCATTTCAAAGAAACTTTCCTTGGAGCAACGCCATAGATCTTATCCAAGTAAGTGGGAATCTAACACCGAAGTTGTTTCTGGAAGACAACCAACAACCCTTAATGTGAGGTCGTTTTAGTGATTAATAAACCCCTGAAAACTGTTTCACTCGAGGAATGTCCAGGGTCAAAGTTCGTAATGCTTCTTGCTGTGACCAATTCGACTGTCAGCAGATAGTGAGATGGAGAAACGCTGAGGAAAACCTGTATGAAGAGTGAATCAGCACATAGTCTTCGAAACATAAGTGGATGAATACCAAGAACTCCTAGACGAGAGTTGCTGTAGAAATGCCGCAAGCCGGTGATTATTCTGATGGCTAACGGCGTTACATGTTCCGTGATAAGTATGTTTTTATTCAAGTCGATGTATACGGCATGATTGACGTACTGGAACAACCACCTTACATAGGCAGTGTGAAGCGTTTAGAAAGCATGCCTGTGTATGCGGATAATGGTCTTTTTCTTCAACCCGAGAGATGCCTTCTTATTGGCCAGCTGGTGATGAAGGAATTAAACGGACGGCAGCCATCTTAAGGAAGAATACCGACATGCCTGCCACAATCTGTGCACTGTGTCGAGAATTGGTTGGAGGATTCCAGGATAGATGAGAGATGTTTAAGAAGATTGACGGTCTGTACTACCACTGCAACAACCGCTTACGGAGGACGTGCAATCAAATAGCCGTAACCGAATTCAGAACAAGATTTGTTCGAGGGTGCCACAATAATATTCAGTGAGCATTATAAGGTTCCCAACGAGCAGTTATACACCTGAACTCTAGCAGTCGATACCGACAGTAAAAATGTTCTGCTGTTACACGAAGCGACTGCTTATGAATAGACTAATGTCGCAGGATGAAATGACTGTCATGCCAAGCTTGTTTTCGGCAACTTATTCACAACCACCTTGCGTGCCGAAAGTAAAGTAACATACACGGCTGTGCATGTCTGGCCAGTGTGGAAATTTAGAAGGGACTCACACACGTGAGCTTTGAATACACACATTGGGGTATCGAGACCATCTGTATTCGGACTTTCAAACATGTTAGATAAAGCCTACTTTCATAATTAAGAATTCATCTTGGCATGCACGAAATTAAAACTTCCAACTATATGACACCGCGTTCTGTTACCGTTTGTGACAGTCAGGTTGACAACAACACGTTCTCAGATTCACCATCCGTTAACTCTTAGCCTTGATTTTATCTTGGGTTACAGTTTCAGTCATAAAAAGACCAGCGGGGCTTCCCAAAGTCTCAGTTTTGTACAGCCATGGAGCATGTTCCAGCTGAACGAAAAAATCTGATTCCTGCGGAGTTTTTCTGACTAAATCTAGCCAACCAGTAAAGCGAATACCAATAGCTTGGATCGTTTTCCGATTGACGAGCGTTGTAAACGTCGCGTTGTTCCCCGTCTCTCGTTTTCCACTCCATTGTTACTTTCCGGTCTTAAACGTGGCAACCAGCTGACACGTCCATATTATCCAGATGACCATTGATGACAATGACAATTTCCCCCCACCTTATCCTTAGCTCCATTTTCACTGAGATAAGGCAAAAGTGTAATGAGTTGTCCTGGTACATCGCTCGAAATCGTTATCTGAAGTCATTCCGTCTGTCTTCCCTTATGCTAACGCTTTTTGTAGCCAATGCGGTCGAAGCCCGAAGATGCATTAAATTTAATCATATCCAGACCGTTACTCTAATGTTAAAGCTTCCATGCAACACGTTTGCTGGGAGGGGTGACACCAACAGGCCAAAAACATGTACGTTTAGGTGGTGGAAACCTAGGTACTGGGGATATAGACGTAGAAAACCAGGGAGCGGTCACGGTTTAGCTCCTGGAAAATATAACATCGATTGGACGTGGGTCGGTTTGTTACTGGAACAAACTAGTGCGCCACACCCCATTGAACAATGCGTTTACTGCTGTATTCTCGATCCGGTGAATATGTTATTTGCGCCCGAGAGTTTTCGACCCCTACCAAATAGTTTATGGGAATCTAAGTGACCAGCACAAAACCTTGTTGAAGCAGGTGAGAATTTTTTGATTAACCAGACTGAGAAGGCATCACGTTTGAAGCGACTCATATTTCTTGTAACACTACTGCAATAGGTCGGACTGAGAGGATATTCGACCGCATGTGTTCTTCTTCCCTAGTACCTGGGGTGAAAAAGAAGTGTGATAGAACTTGCTTTGACGAAATAATAAACACTAATTTTCAGCTTGAACCCAACTTACCTATGCCAGTAAATGCTTTCTTCCACAATTTAAAACAGATTATCACGCTCTGTAGTACCTAGGAGACCATACAGTCCGAAGAGTAGAAAAAATAGAATATCATTCATATTACCCACAATTTTTTCGGTCTGTCTCACCCCAAAACACGTTGTCTAATATGAAGTATCAACTCTCATCACATGAACAAGTCAAATTTTGATTACCTATTATTCTAGCATCAGCTAGTTTTAATCACATGGTTGTTTATATATTCTGAAATTAGTCATCTTAGTCCTTGAGTTTCTATTTTCGTCAGAGTGGGGTATTCGAATTAGCTCACCTCGAGTCGCGTCGTTGCCGTCTTATGAGCGTTCAACGTATCGGAAAGAAGTTCAGCGTTCAATCTGTTGGAGATGTGTCTAAAAGTGCGAGAGTGTCTCTGGTGCACGAATCGGAGGAAGCATACGGTATATCACTTGTTAATGAGTTGATTTGATCAGATCAGCAGCAACTGGAGTTGCTGCATGCTACGTTTCCTCAATTGACGATACATGTATCAAACCGTGCTTCTGATTTTTGTGTTACTCAAGAACTGAACATCGTTTTTTGTTTGTTGAAACTCCACAACCTTCTTTAGGCATGCAAGCAATTTTTCATGGTTGTTTCGTGCGTTAGAACACAGACGTAGGCTCAGCGTCAAAGAGTAGCCGTTGGTATTTCTTGTGCTAGTCTTGCCACTTGCTATGTAGTTCCAAATGTTTGTTCATCTCATGTGTGTGTACCACACCTGGACATCATACGTTTAATTAGAAGGATGGATGACTGGTCCAGATTAACCGTCCGCCTCGTCATCTAAAGTATGTCAACCTCGTGAAGTTTCATCGTTCAAATAATACTGCATTATTTTGAGCCAAGTGATTGATAGCCTCAAAAGTTGGTCAACGTTCGTTGGATGGTTCTCAGAATAATACTCAGTCTAGTTCTCGCCATCGAAATACGTACGACAGTGAAGATACAGCACGGTGACTTTCTGTATTATTATTGGCTTTGGGAAACAGAATGTGCAGGAAGTGCGCATCAATCGTTCGAGGCACGAAGCGTGTAGTGTGTTTTAGATTCTGGACAGAAATGATAGACCATAAGCTTGACTAAAACAAAAGCAAGCAATAAATCAAAATCATAAACGTGTACAATGAAATGCGATCATCAGAAATATTTATTATTGTCGTTACGTCTCTGAGACGCGCACGTTTTTTCTCATAGTTGACGAACACATTGCAAAATGCATTGCGATTGATTCTATCGAATATGAATAACTGAAACTCATTACAGGACCCGTCATGTCGAACCAGTTAAGCAATGGGTACACTCTACAGTCACTGCTTGACTCTATTTTGCACCTCGGATTCTAGTATGAAGGTGTGGTTGCCACTAATAGCTATTTTTCAATTCAGGATGGCCTTATCAAAATTGCTTCCACTTCTGTTCTTTTTACCAGTTTTCCACTCCTGATTATGTTTCATCAGAGCAGCAACATTGCTCACTGCTCATTGAGTTAAGAAAGTAGTCGCCGCTGGTGTGAAACCGCTCTGAAATAAGCAGTGTACACCCACCCGAAAGCTGCCCAAGCCTGACGCCGTTTGGTTGCGGTACTGTTTGCGTTGGCGGTGCCTTTCGACCTTCAATGGCTGTCGACATGGAAGGCAAGCTGGGCCAAGACGCTCAAATCGCCGTTTATTATTTGTAGCTGCTGATACATCAATATCAATGAGCTTATTTTGTATTAAGAAGTGCCAAAATGAAATTTAACTCACTTCGATTATTCTTCAAAACCTCGATTATATGGTCTTACAAAGCTGTGTCTCTTATTACCTTCATCTTGGTATTTTCCGAAGTACAGTTCTACCAAAGTGTATCTACTTGACGCGGATGCTACACGAACTCTTAATTAGATCAAGTGCCCAGCTGTAACACCAAAAAATGCTTCATGTCTTGTGGATACTGAATCACAAGTTGGGTGGGCATTAGGTTGCAATAACGTAGCCAGGTACATTGTACAGTTGAGTGATGCCTGCCTCGACTGAAGTTTTGAAGGTTTGAGTAACTCGCGTTTTTTTGTTTGCAATCCTCATGAACAACTAGCTTCATTAACTCAGATTACTCAACAGAAATTAACTTTCGTCAGTTTTCCTAGTGGTTTATTTTGAAAGTTGTGTAAAACTATAGTTTTGCCTGCACCAACGAGGTCGTAATACAAAAAGCCTCATTTTTCTTCTACAGTGGTCAATTCTACGGAACAACATAGATCTGCACGTACTAAGTGTTGACCAAGCAATAAGGAGATATCGGTCTGTAACAACTGTGCGCCTGAAGAAACTACATTGGAAAATTCCCTATTCACTTAAATTGATTTTTATGAAACATTTCCGTATTTCAGAATTCTAAATTACAGAAAACTGCTTATAAAGCAACTACCTTGACATGGTTATGAAAAATTTCATTAAGTTAGTGTCCGCGTGTGACATTTCTGGTTTTGGAGGCCTTCTGTGAATTTCGTTTTAATTCTGCTATTTCTGATTTCCAAAAGAATACAGTATTGTCCGTCCTTTTGTACTCTATTTACTCCAGTGTTATCAGTCACGACCCTCCAGGACAGGTCAACATACATTTCTTGCACAAGTCTGGGTCTTATTGCATTCTTTACACGGCGATTTGCCTCACTGCTATGAGGAACTATTGAATTTCTAGAGAAGATTACTCGCTTTATGACGCAATAGCAGAAGCATCATGAAACCACTTTGTACAGGAATGTAGTCGGCTTATTAATTGGTGGGGATTGCGTTACTCGAAGTCTTCGGACATAACCTAGATATCCCAAAATACTGTTGGCTCTTGCTAGTTATGTTGTGTGCGGATCTTTTGGTTACTTCTATAGCTGAGGCGTTTCCCAATCATGTGGGTATACAGAAGAGTAGAGTTCATCTGATTTCTCCGGACAGTATGTCGTATCAGGCCGTCAGAAGAAATGTTGGTCAGTGTTGTGCCTCCAGTTGTTTAGCGCACTTCTGCCAGATGAAACGTGATGATGGATATGTTGACCGAGCTCACGTGCAATTTGAAGAAACACTTTCTTCCACAGTGGAATTCAAAAGTCATTTTTGAAACTCATGAACACAACCGTACTTGAGGCAAAGGCCCTGGTAAACTCCGTAGATTTGGTGGGGATTATCTGTGCTTATAAGCCTGTTTTGAATGCTACCATTAGTCGATTTCAATTTTTGTGTTTTATTTTGCAGAGTGCCTTGTTCCACTAATTACGGAAATCTGGAAAGCAGCGCCTTGTCAACTCTCTGACCATGAAACATTGTAATCAGAATAGAAATGTGACGTCACGATAAGTTAACATTTTGTTTACTCTCACCATTTGCTGATGGGAGTAAGCAAAATGTCAACGCATTGCAAAATGCCTCATTTCTGTCCTGATGAAGTGGTTGACATGAACCCAGTGTTTCATGAAGCATGTTAACAAGTCTGATGAAAATTAGTATTCAATGGTTTTTCAAATCCCTGGAATGATTTTATCAGTCTGGGAATTTGGGTTTAATTTCCTTACTAATCTCAAAATCCTATCTGGTTAGGTTTTGTACATTCGGCCACTTTAATGTTCACCACCACTCCTCACATTCTTTAGACATTAATTTCTGCCTACTTAAACGTTCCTACTGCTGTCAATAATGTTCCACGGTTAATCGTCATTCACTTTTATTATGTTATAGCTGGTATTCCGTCAGAAGTTGTGCCGGAAGACATTGAAGCTGAGGACGAAGATGATCAGGAGTTAAATTTGTTTGAAGTGAGCTTACACATATTTTCGAGAAAGTTGTTTTTGAACATGTAGACATCTTGGTGTTGCGCACTTAAGTTTAGTCTTAAGTGACTTACTATAAATCGGGTGTCATCTATGATGATTGCCCTGAAGTTCCAGAGGAAGGTGGCAGTAAATTGACTTGGGCTCTCCCTATGCCAAATGCAGTGCCGTTTGCCAAGCTGAGGGTCCGTGACCAGTCATATTAACGTCTGACGTTTAAGTGTTTAACAGCTTGTGGTTTGTGGCAAGTTTCTGTGCGATGAGATTCGAAGTCAGGTGCGCATTTGTGTGTCCGGTGTATGTTGATCCCATAATCCGAGATGACTCCATGGAAAATGATATTCAAAGAGGATAAATTGGTATTGGTTGTAGGGCACGAGCCGAAGACTACCTTACTTAGCGCGTTCCGTTCCAACTAGTATGTTACACTTGTGAACTGCATGGTCAGCGGAATCAACGACAAGGGGTATTGAATATTTGATAATGGCCATGATGAAAGGAAATTCATGAGGTCGAATCAGTAGTATGCATGTCGATGACTTTCGAGTCAGTAGAACTGGTTACTGTCTGATTTTCAATCTGACGGATCAGTTTCCACTTTCTTGCTGCTAGAAACTCTCAAAGTTTTTTTTATTCAGTCATTCATACAATTATATCACAAACCTCTGAGGGATTTGCTTTGTTTTTCAATAAAGCCCATAATTAGCAGAAGTGCTGTTGATTTGGACGTCTTTTTTGTACATCTGAATGTATGAAATAACTTTTTAGTTTTCATTGTCTGAAAATAGTCGGTTGTTGTTTGGTTTGGTATTCCCGTTTACTTGTGATCTCACTGTGTATCGCCAGTTGTTGTGCCATATCATCCCCAAGTTATCTGTTACTGTGAACAAATTTCATTCGACTGTTTTTTGGACGTTTTTTCTTTTCGGCTGAATCTGTTCCGTACATTTACTCTTCTTTTTTGATGTCAATTCTATCATAGAAGTTGAATATTTTCCCCGATCAATCGAAGTATACAATCGTGGCCGATTGCAGCGTTTGTTCTATGCATTAGTCGGTTGCTTGGCTCTAATTAAAGTGCGATGGTGATGGGCAAATTTGCAGCAATTTCAGCCAATTCTTCGTTAGTTGAACCGCACCAAAATGGCTCATGAGCTTGCAGTGACGCTTTTCAAGAACACTTGTAAACATTTAATTGTACACAGTCATTTTGTCGCCAACATTAGTCACAAACTGATTTAGTGGGTATATGGGTACAGCATCTGTTTTACACAGAACCCATGGTCACTGAAACGAATAAGCAGTTGAAGTTATCACCGCCCTCAACAAAGTCGAGCGTGTCGAATCCCATTTTTTGTATCTGGCTAGAACACACTCCATGTTTCCACATAGAGTACTGGATTTATTTCGATCGACGCGGATAAAATGAAGTTAAATTAGAATCTAGTTAGGTTTTTCTCTCCCAAGGAGCTATTCGTCGTTATTTATTTCGGGTAGCTTGCCACTATAAAGAATAAGTTGGTACACAGATTCACTGACTGCACTTCGATCTACATTAACTCGCAGTCACATACACAAATTCAGTGGTGTAACCACTAACATTCCTTCCCACCTTCGATTGTTCCATTTTTGTAATTGCGTTGCTTATTTGCATTGATTTCCGCATCAAGTGCGAATCAAACCCACTACGGACTTTCTTACTGTTGGTCTCTTTCTATGTGTATTTGGGTGAGGATAGACTGTTTATATCACATGATCCACTTCTAATTTTATGACGATTCGTATGTTTTTGATGGATTCTATCATAGCAGTCTTCATAGTTCATGGTTATCGAACAACACCTTATCAATTCTGTCTGTACTTGTTTTAAAATTTCGGTTGCTTTCACGCCGCCCAAACCAGGATGAACAAAAAACGCTACCCCCGATGAGTAATTGGTTTGGCAAGTTGGCCGCCTACACCGGTGGAATCGAGCCGACTGTGGACGAGACCAAGCAGCTGCGTGAGAAACAAGCCAAGGCTGACGAGGTGAATGAAGCAACGTCAGTTATTGAATTGAGAGTGACCTAATACGTTAATAAAATATGCACCCTGATTTGAATTCATGGGGTAAAAAACTTCATCGTTGTTTTAAATGTCGACATAGAATTAATACTTCCTTTTGTCCTTTGTCTTTTTTACAACTATTTTTTGTACAGTTGGATTATTTATTATTTGAATCATAAATTTGACGATCGTGTTGCAGCCAATGCTTTTTAATCTGAATCATCCATAAAGGTAAGTAGTCGATTACCAAACACTTTTAGTTGAGTTGAGCACAAAAGCTTCCAGTTTACGGCACTATACAAGATAGTATTGGGTTGCTCATCTTTAACAGGCTATGAAAACAGCTAGCACTGCGTTAAACGTGTATGTCGAGGAAGCGAACAAGCAAACACTTTATGGGAAACAGATACACAGCATCTGTGAGTAAGCGTGTTCAGGGCTGAGGTGCACAACCGATCATACATTTCGATTAAGTAATGCGTATTTTTCGAAGGTTCAAAATTTGCTGTATCCTTACCTTGGGAAGCAACCGGCTCAATTCGTTTTTGTTAATTATAGAGAAAACGACTGGGGACTTTCCTAGGCGTGTTTCTGCCGTGCTGCCAGAATATCCTCGGCATTCTGCTGTTCGTCCGTGTTGGTTGGATCACTGGAGTGGCCGGAGCGTTACAGTCAGCCACTATTGTGATTATGTGCTGTTCATGTGTAAGTCGATTTAAAGCTCAAATTGATGTTATAAGTTACTGTGTGATGGAAAAACAGGACAAGGAAGTAGAGGCATACTATTTTCACGCACCATCGTTTTTTCAAGAGGAAACTGGTCTCGTTTATGCTTTCGTTTCTTGCATAACTAGTGGTGAGTATTATTTACTGAGCAGCGGACATAACCAAACATCTGAAGAAACCTCTGGTTTCAGGCGCCCTCTTTGTCATTCACTTAGACTAATGATGTGGTGTGCTAAGGTTGAGCCTTTTCTGTGACGAATCGTTTTGTTTTCAGTGATCCCTCTCATATATGGGTGTACTGCTGCCTTCAAGGCCCCAGACAGTAGGGAGTTTATCGGTGTATACTCAACGGGGTTCATACCGAATTTAATGTGACATGTTCCTCTGAACTTAGCTTACAACTGTGACTTCCAATGTGCGATCGTCCCAACGGATGCGCTGTTTGCGCTTCATCTGTTTAACTTTATTTGCTCTCTCGTAATCGTTTTCCCCCATTCTCCTTGTTATAGCTATACCCATTGTACTCATTCGAATTCACATTGTTGCATGTACTCCTCTCGGCATCTGAGGTGTCCACTCCGGGTAGCCGCTAATAGATAGTTGTTACCAACTTCATACAGTTCCACAGTTTATTTCGAACAAGGTTTTGATTATCCAGGTTCACGGTTTTGTTGTCTCCAACTGTTTTGGTACTGTTCATCACTGGTTTGCACGCGTCCGGCGCATACTGTGTACGTACCTGAGGTTGCATGCACATTCATTGTTTGATGTTTGGGTGAATTGCCGTTGTAATTGCGGCGCCGATCAAGGCATCAGCTTTGCCATCCACTTACGAGCATCTGCTGATACCGATAGATCAACCTTATTAGCGATGCGTCGAGTTAGACGAGTTATTTATTGGCTCGCTCCGTTTATCTTAGTGTTGGAAACGATTCGTTTGTTTGAACGTGTCATTTAGTTGTGTTTATTGATGCGCATACATGATCGTTTTGACTGAAATGACTAGGCTATTTGTGAATCGACGGTACCTACCGTCATCTTCAAAACTCGCAGTATTTCTTTAATCTAAAACAGTTTTGTTTCAAAGGAGAATTCGAGGTCTTAGTGTTAGCGAATCTGATATCGTACTCGACTGAATGATATTCTCCTTAAGTAAGTTACATTTTTAAATGAGGAAAGTCAAGCAACTCAGCAAACATTGTGCAGTACAAAAATGTTCCTTACACTTGTCTGTTCAGTTTCGATATTAACTAACAACGTATTTACGTAAGTATACTATTGTTCGTAATATACAACTTGATTGAAACCTGAAGAGCTTTGCAGTCGTTGTGGCTTTTGTCAAATTCGCTCAGTCGGTTTGAAATTGAAATCACAATAATACTGATATGGGATTTACCTTGTTTGGTTGCACAACTGGTTTACTGGAGTTTTTCGATAAGGTCCTTGATGGAGGAATGTTTAAATGCCTCAGAACGGCGTTTAATGCCGTTTTATTTAGGCAGCTTTTGGGCACAAGTTTTTTTCACTCGATCGTGAACTAACTAACTTTACCGGCCTCGGTCATTTGCACATCTTGATCACTTTTTTACAACCTGGACAACTAACTTGTCCACCAACACAATGACCTCTGGCGTTGTTTTCGGTTTTGTTTAGGGTGCTGTTATCTTGTGTAGTTTTGATGTATTTTTACCTATCTGTAAGGCCAGTAATATTAAAGCATTGGGAGCATTCGCGGTTTTAAATATACATTCTACCTCCTTTAAAAGAAGAAATTATCAAAGTCTGTTTCTAATTCTAATCTGAACTCTTAAGAAAGTTGACTAGGAAATCTCTACGTTAATACTCGTCCTGAATAGCATTTTGAAAAAGGTCTGGCCGGAGTGTGTTCCTCTATATCCTACAGGGCAGGCGACTCGATAAAGCTATATATGAAGTTCACATGGTGAGCAGTCATATTTCCGGTTTTGTCAGCGACCGTTGATAAATCAGTGATTAATCCGGATCAGATAACTACAATACACGTCAGGAGTAAACTGGTCTCAGGATTCTGTATTTTAAATTAATGCACATTTAAAACTTCAAAAAGAATCTGGAACCCGACTCTAGTTAAATCGGTCGGCATGTTCATTTGTCAAATGTTGTGAGACTGTACGATCCAAATGGTTGGTCACTGGGTGCTTGGCTTGCGGAATGTGGGGTACGCGAAGGTCCCATATGAACAAGCGCACAAGAAAGTAAGTGATGAATCACTGCCTTGACCGCATCCGAGAAAAAGCCTCACACAGTGAGGAATGATGACCCGGAAAGTTTTTCATTCGGTCATAACGATGAATGAACGCCTTCCATCAGGATTGGCGCTGGTTTCTTATGTGATCGGGAAGGATGTTGCTGTTATCATTTCACAGCTCCTGGCTTTTGCATCGGCCACCTGACAATAAGTTTGTACAAGTTCAGCTCATATTCTTGCTTTTCACTCTGATCAGACATGTGCCACACCTGTATGGCTCGGGACCTTTTCTGTTCATGGGCTAGTAGTCTAGCGGTTGTCAACTTTTTTCTTCAGTACATTTGGGTCAACGTGCGCTGGACCAATATTACTTCGCGTGTGGTTTATCACACTTTCAGTTATGATAACTATTTCTGTTTCCACTGGGCTTAGGTGGGATTTTGACCAGATACAAGGCGGTTACATTCATCGATTCAATGTGGTTTAAACCACAAAATGAGAATCCGAATGATAACTGTTTTGTTTGGTATGGTTTGTATGTTGAAACGCCGTCCACTTCTTTGGTTATCCAAGAGAGTTTTACGAATCGAAAATGCAACCCAGCATTCCCATTTCAACTACCTAGTGGGCACTCCTTGCCACACACTATATGAAATCGTTGTTGCGTTTGCTAGTTCGTGTGTGTATGCCCAACATATCAATCGCTCAGACTGATTGTGGTATTTTCGAGCTGAATGTAATATTTACCACAGTGATTCTTGTTGTCCGGTGTGTTTATGTATGCGTGTACTTGTGTGTCTGCAGGATCGGGATAGACTGGAGAACGTTGTGAACATGCAAATTATCCAATCTGGTATGCAAAAGACTGATGCAAAAAACTAACCAGGCTCACTCTACGTAACTATATGTCCCGGATCACATTTTGGATGAATGTCCACATTCGCAGTTGCGTATTGATGCTTCCCCAAACTTGTAGCACCACTGTGGTAAATCAAAGAATGATGTTTTTTGCATTCAACCGCGCACATTTGCATTGGCTCATCCAGTAACTTTGGCTATAACGCTCAAGTGTAACGAGTATATTTTTTCACAGAAGGTGTTTAGTAGTCGTTTGGCACTGTGCATTTAACCACACAAGGCCTTACACCTTCGAAGAAATGTGGTTCATAAGATTGATGTAGACAGTCGGCTACTTCTGTGTCTGCTTGATTCACTCTTTTTCAGACGATGCTGACCGCATTGAGCATGTCAGCTATTGCTACCAACGGGAAAGTACCTGCCGGTGGATCGTATTTCATGATTTCTCGATCTATCGGACCGGAGTTTGGAGGTGCGGTCGGTCTACTGTTCTATCTAGGTACCACAATAGCCGCAGCTATGTATCTTGTGGGTGCGGTAGAAGTGTTCCTGGTAAGTAGAGCAAAGAGCTGATATTGTCTTGCGATTTTCATTAATATCAGACAAGCTATGGGGTTTCCAAAGTACCAACAATACCATCACTTTCACTTCATTCAGTCTACAGAGTTTAAAAAATCTACCATCACCACTCAACGGAATCCACAGTTTACGACGATCATTCAGTAGAATTATTCTGTTTACTTGAAATAAAACGGGAGGTTTCTTAACATTTTCTTCTGATTCAGTGATTTGTTTATTAGAACTGCTACTAACTCTTCCGGTCATTTTTTATAACTCGTTTCGATTTCCTTTCTATTCCGAGTGTATTTTTATACCAATATTTTCGTTGTCGATTTTAATATGAGTGGCAGCTCAAACTACTCTGCCGCTTGTGAGTTTCGTGTGCGTTCGCCCATCTGCACAATGTTTTGATTACAGCCAACTTATTACTGGCTTTGACAAGGTTCCGACGTTGTTTCATTCATTCGAGGTTGTTTGGCTATGTCGGTTATGAGCTTAGCAACCATGCAGCAATTGAACTACAGTACACTACGCAGACAAAACCTTGGGTCATGGTCGTGCTAGTGAAAGTAGATCTTTGTTACTCCTTGAACATCGATGTTTCTTTGCTGACAGGGTCGGGAAACACACTGCAATGTTTTTGCAATGTTAATTTGTCAGTATAAGCTAGTGTGTTACCACCGGCGCTTCCCTCTACATTTAATCCTTCTAACTGAACCGTTTTGTCTGTAGATAACACGGTCTGTTAGACACAGTTTGTTACTGCGCTCGATTTTATCTTTCATGACTATTTGAGTGATCAATTGTTCAATCTCTTATTACCTAAGACAGAGTCGACCCGGGAGACTTCCATTTTGTCAAACAATAAACTGGTTCACTGAGACAGTACTCTATACCTTTGAGTCATCCACGTGAGGTATGAACTGACACTCTTGTGTAGCATAGGTTCCCCCTACCAAGACTGAGCACAGGGAATCATGCTTTCAAATGTATGTGGGCGACCCCTTCACATGTGATCAGTAGTCAAGTGAACCCACCGGGCGCCGGCTAATTTACCCTATATTTGCCTGAGACATGTCTTGGGTGTATATTAGTTTCCTAACATACATTGCCGCTCGGTCTAACGTTCTTTGTCAACATGTCTGCGGATTACCGGGTGAATATAGTATTTGGTTCTTTCGCAGTAGCATATATACAGCCTCACCCCCACATTTAAACCATTTTACCAAGCACCACTTTTATCCATATAGGAATCACTTGAACATGTGTGAAGTGTCCGTCGTTCACTATTCCGCCAAACATTTATTTTTCACATTCCTTAATAGAAAAACGCATACTTATTCCGAGCGCATTTGAGCAGGTGGAATCAGAAAACAAGGAGGAAGAGTGTAGTACACTTACACTTGTACAGGTACTTCAGGGGTTGGGAAGTCATATTTATGACTCGCAGAGCTATGTGCAGTCTTACTGATTCATCTTATTAGCCTGCGTTTCCATTCCCACTTCCCCCTCACCATTCTTATAATGTGACATCGTTTTCAAGAAATAATTCTTTTTTGGAATATGAATACCATTACCTGGTTAGTTATAACAAAAACATAACTCGTCTTTGAATGGCAAGCATTGTAGACAGTTGGATACTCTTTTTGTTTTAAATTGTACTCACGTTCCATTGTCATCTGGATTTTCTTGCTACTTAAACACGAGCTTGTGTAAAGTGTGTCTAACGTGACCTTGCTCATTTGTTCATTATTTCCCCCCAGGAGATGTTTTACTCTATTTTTGTGCCGCATACTCCAAGCTCTTATAGATTATGGAGCATACGTATCCAACATACACTGTGTACAATGATTTCTACATACTTCCAAGCAAGATCTTGTCACGTGTATGAAGTTTAACCAAACCGTCTTCATTCAGACGTACTTTCTCCGGGGTCAACTATCTACATCTAGAGTATACCTTATTACAGTAACCTCGGAAGTGCAGCAAACGACTGCATTTAAATACTCCGAAATGAAACTTGCTTTATGTATGACCTCAGGTAATTTTCGGTAGCTATAGTTTCCTTCCGGATTTTCTTGAAACATGTTCGATTTTTCAAAATTTTATTAAAAACATTAACAGAGAAAGAATTTCTTACGACAAATCTTGTTTTATATGAATCGAATGTAGAATGAACGTTTGCATCCACATTTTCTTTAAATTAATCAGTACTTGTGCAGAAACAAATGGACTTTACATTTTGAATTCACACCAAATTTGGATCATTAGAACTGAGTAGAAACTAATCACAGACCAATTTTATGAGACCTAGAAAATAGCGATTAGTATAGTTTCCAGTAAATTTATTCAAACGTTTAACTCATAAACATCTTAGAGTTTATGCAACATTTATCTGTTGCCAGATGATTTCGTCTTCAGGGGATAAAATCGATTATGCATTCAGATATTTTACTGATGAGGAAAAAAGTACCGGAACTGCTTGGAAAATGTTTTTTTTCCACTTCGATTTGACAATAAATTACGATGTGCACAAAACCACTATTTTTCGGTATCAGAGGACGAGATAGCTTCAGGTTAACGTTGCCGAGTTAATACAAAAGTAAATGGGAACAAAATGGTGAAAAGGCATGGTGAACATAACAAGAATATACAAAAAAGTAGTTATCTCAGTTTTGGTTGTGTGACTCTAAAAAAGCGCAGTTCTTCGATGTATGCTAAGGGTGTTCTAGTGGAGCCAGACGCGATTAACAGGCGGATTGAAAAGGACATATTCGTCTGTATCGATGGAAGACAGCCTGCTTTACTTCTGGGATTAAACATTTGTTCGTGCTAAACCTGATTGACAGAATCAACAGAGTGTTAGCAAGAACACAAAATCATCCACCCCAAGTCATGTCATGAAGCAGAAATACAAATTTCTACGGTTCACAGTCGGAAGCGCTGTTAATACAGAAATGTACAAGGTTTAAACGGTTGAATAGTTCTTATAGAATTTCGCAAAGACCCCGAATTTGAGACTTAATAGTTCATTGAAAATGACATCTGCCATGAAAAATACCCAAACACAAATCAGATGCACGCGACACTAATTAATAATTCTTCAATAGTGGCGATTCATGTAAAAAACTTTGGGGGAGAAGCAGCAGTTTGTGTTATGTGGAAGACAAAATACAAATTCCGAAAATATGAGAGAACAAATGTGTATCATCCACAGGATTTTGCACACAATGCGACCTAATACTAAGCTAACCGTGATAAGTAGTAGCAAGGGAAAATAAGAAGCAATCTAGTGAACTTGTCAAGATTGTGATTTACAGTGTCCAGCCAACCGGCACTTCAAAAAAGAAATGTTGGGACTCATTCCAATAATTGACAGCACCACAAAATGCATTTGCGCAGCTTCTGAGAACTGTATTTCACAGTTGTCACAAAACTGAATGGGGTGTGTTGCCATTTTATGGAAAAAACGCGTTATCTTTTGCAAATCTCAAACTTGTTTGTCAAGCAGCATTATTCTGAGACCTTTTTCTTGTCAGACTCCCAAAAACCATGTTTCACAGATGCTGAAAGGTTTGTATCTACCACCGAACAGTCTAATTGTGATTTTTTCGTAGATTTTTCTGTAGTCTCAAAAGCAAAATCCAAGACTACTTCGCATACACAGAATAACCGATAAACTTAGGTACAACCCGGTGATAAATTATCAGTCCAACCAACAGTCACCTACTGAACCGGGTGTAATCAAGGTTGTCAGATGTTATGAGGGAATATAATTTCAAATGATTGTTAAAGCATCATAATTGATAAAATCATTGTGAAATATGGATAATGGCAATAATTTTCATGAAATACTCAATTACTTCGGCAGTGAACACGACTGAGCTATCGAAAACTTACGAACTTGTACACCAAATTTGAGAAATTAGCCATTTTTCCAACACTGCTCACAGTTTTCATGTTGACCGGGGGCACTGAAAATTTTCGGCAATAATGGTGTTAGATAGCAGGAGGAAACAGTTGCTGAGTTATTTACCCTACTGTTAGTTTTTGAAAATAATTTCATCATATTGTCGTACGTCATTGGTTTGTACGCTGAATGTATTCCACAAAAGCTACTTTCTTAGTAGTTGTTCGCAATACAGTTTCATCTGTTCTGCATTTAACAAAATTCATGAAAGGCTACCAAGAGCGTTTACCCGTAAGCAAATTATTACATAACTGATATACACTCTGCAGAACTGTACATTGAAGTTGACTGACATTTGACTAAACTTTGAACCTTTTGGTCAACTTTTTAACTGACTCACTTCAATGAGAATCATGTTTCGTAAACAAACCAAGCGTTTAAACTTGTACAACAATCTACCCAAATAATCGTATCCCCAAATATTGAATATGGGATAAATAAAGTACGAATTTCCTTTCTACGCTCAGTAACGCTCTTACTGTTGATGTATACCGTTTCATTGTCATACTGAAGTTGTTGCTGTCATTTTAAAGGTAGCTTGTTCAAGTTCACTAAAGCTTGAGATGCACATAGGAGGCTTGAGTGTGACTCAGTCTTGTATTTTCTCCCAAGGTATTGTGTGCTTTGTTAAAGTATTAAATTGTCTGACCACCAGTGAAGGCATATTGGCTGTTTCACGTCCTTCCTGGTATATATATATATATATCGGTGAGCGGCAGAACAATCTCATTCCGACACATATTTTTAACAAAGGATCCTAGTATGAATTTGAAACGTCACAGTAAATCGTTCACTAATCAGTGTATGCCCCATAAAAACACTTTGATCTAGCTTGTAACGGCCCATTTTCAAGAAATGGTAATCTTGAACAGAAAATATTCCGCGAATTTTTTGTGAAGAGTGCGTGGTAAAATTATACTGTTCTGTCCGAAAAGATTATCATCTGCGAAACAGCAAACGATGTGTTGATTGATACAAAAGCATTTCCCCTCAAAATCTGCCACAGTTATGTTTTACAAGTATCATGAAATGTTCCGTAATGAGCTTATGGACTGTTGGATGAGTTGATAGTAGTTGATAGTGGACAAATAAGTGATACGTTGAAAATGCTTTGTTTTCTTACCTGTCAAAGGAGATGCCATAACTAATTACGGGGCTCATTGCCGGAGGTTAATTTTCAATGTTCTTTTCATTCGACCGCTAGGGGCGAGACGTACTCTCTGTGATCTTTAACTGGAGTCAGTTTGTTTCGTTTTGTTGTATGTCACTGATTCACGGTTTCATCTTAGTTTTGTTGTAATTCACATACCCCATCCTTCCTCCTAAACTGTGTTAAATAAAATTCCGAAAACAGTCTTAGAGTGTGTGTCGTTGAAGTGTTCGTCTCGCGTTGTTCCATTAGGACTATATATCTAATCATCACCTCGTTTCAAAGTTTTATTTTCAGTGTTCCACTAGAGCAAATTTACTGATATCTTTTACTTTTCACCCAATCAAAGCTTAATACTTTGTGCACTTGTTTGTTTTTATTCTCTTTTCCCCTACGTTGACAAAACAGCTGGATTTCATGTTAGTTTTCTTATGGTGCAGGTCTTTAGTAGACTCAAGGTCGTACAGCACATTGAGTAGTTATCTAAATTCAATAGCACGGTATCCGAAGGAATATGTATATATGTATTTGCTTCATGAAAGCATTTAAATACTGATTCTGCATGTTTGCTGCGAACCATTGATTCCGGTGCGTCGATTGTTTTACCCAACTTTTGGTGCAAAATGGTATTTCACTTAGCGTTTTATATTTTACCTCAGTTTTATCACATTAATGAGATGGGTTCGGCAATTTCTATTTTCGTCTACTTGTGGAAAAAGAGATTTTAGACAGCAAAACGTACTTGACTTCCTTACCAAAACGAGCGTACAACAAAGATGTGTGAAGTTTCAAGGCGTATGTAGGTGGGTTATTTGTAAAGTCCGATTAAGCCACTATATTTCGCATCACATGGAGTGCACCGTCACGTGATTTTCTGGGTCACATGCGCGGAAGGATAGATTCCTTCAGTGCCCTGAGGGCACGTAACTGCAACCAGGCGACTTTTGGTTAACTTTCCTACAGGCTTGTTGGTAGCGTACCTTTCGACCATGAATAGACAAAACTTCAAAAATCGACTTCGTTACCGTTGCCTGAATAATCACAGAGCCTTCGCACAGGTTGTTGCGTTGTGCGTGATTCCTACTTGACAGACGAACTGAGATAATGTTCGTACTTGTCAAGTTGTGTCGCCATATACCTACTTGTTTCTTATCAATACCCTGTAGTCTGGGGTATATATTGTGCATGTATATATTGTGCATGCGATTGATCGGCCGCAATTTCCGAACTAGAAGTATTGTATGTGCTACGGGCTATCCGAATTGCATGCATGCCTTTCCGGACCAGGGTTTTAGCTGTATTCATGACGGTTTTGATGTATGAACACTGCAATCTATATTTTTTCACGCAATACTTTGATGAGCCCCAGTGAGCTGTCAGTGTGCAAGAAATTAGCATGCTGGCTTGGGACTTTCGGATATCTAGATTTTGGTGTTGAAAGGCTCTGAGATCGCCCCCAATAGTGAATTCAAACAAGTAGTACCTTCTACAGCCTATTTAATCCTCCTGGAGATATGGAGCATTGACATCATATGCTGGCAACACCATAATATCAACTTACCGGATACTTGCAGAAAGCACCATGGGTTAAAGCTTTCCATCATGCCACCCCAACTGTCCTGTTCATTTTCATTCGGTAGAAGTACGAATTGGGGTATGTTTTCAATCAATATCAGTTGCTTTTGTGTTGTAGAATAGATTTGTTTGGGAGCCATTTGTGCAGCTGAACAATGGATGCTATGTGCGGTCAATTACTGGTTCGCCATTTCCTCGTTCCTTCCTTTGAGTTGCAACCTAAACCAAATTACAAGGTTAAATCTAATGATTTCATCTATTTGCTCACCAGCTATTTCTGTTTTCCTATAAGAAGCAGTACTTGTAGCAGTTCTTAAATTTTTAATCATATTTACCTAACTGGGGCATGAACTGTTTGAAATTTGTTCATAATGGTTTGCCGTTAAAATCTGCGTACCGCCACCGGTCTAAGTCGCATACAAGCAAACGCCAGCACATAACGCAAACAGCTCGTGAATGTGAGATGTTCTTCTGGATTCTGGGTTAGTTTGAAAATCGAGAAGCTAGTTAAATTTACCATAAAAACTGAGTTTCGGTTATTTCCGAGGGATTCTGTTGTTTCCCTTTTAATTGGGAAAGCGGCTTCTCATTTAATCATGTCAAATACCCATAAACTGTCGTTTGATTTTAAAAGGTCATTTAGAAACTGTCAAACTGAATTTCTGATGAAGGAGTGATAGTAACTTAGGTTTCACCTGGCCTTTTTCTCTCTCATTTTTTGGGTTTTCTTTTGACCTGCTTTTCAAAGCCCGTGGGTGCTAATCAACTAAATGAACTAAATCTGCATCTTTCCTTGCGGTCCATGGCTTTTTTGTTGTTTTATGGTAGAACTAATTCAATTTTCTGCTTGTTCAAAGTTATTTTTTCTTTTCCGGGTCAATTAGGGACAA
Organism: Paragonimus westermani; assembly: GCA_008508345.1. Taxonomy (NCBI): domain Eukaryota; kingdom Metazoa; phylum Platyhelminthes; class Trematoda; order Plagiorchiida; family Troglotrematidae; genus Paragonimus; species Paragonimus westermani. The sequence continues at coordinate 138,759 of QNGE01001505.1, read as the reverse complement.
ATTTATTTAGCGCCTGTGACCGCTGCTCCGCCTTATAGATATTGTTTATATTCTGACGGTTGTGGTGAACAAGCCGACAATTCTATTACCAGTTTGATGGAAATCCGTTAGTGTGTGAACGTATACATTTGCTACATAGATGATTGACGCTATTACGTGACTCATACACTGTACGCCTTTTGTGATCAACAGCAATGTGAGTCTTGGCTTGATGGTAATACATCTAACAACGGATAGCAGATCTCAAGTCGACAATGTTACACCCTTATTGATGAAAAGGCCTAAGATCTGGGGGTTGAATTTATGTGACAGATGCTTTGATTCATCTCGGATTGAGTGTTGTAACTTTCCAGATAAATCTAAGTTGAGAAAGAGACGTGAACCTGTTTTGTCACTTGATGACTTTCAACCATCGCGTTCAATTTATTTGTCGATTTGTTGAATGTTGATCCTTCTTTAAATTTACCACGCAACTAGAAATTCTTCTACAAGAAATATTCATCCTACTTACTTCGGTTGCTTTCACGCAAGGTATACTGTAGGACGCTCATGCGCAAAATTTTCGTTTATCTTTTTTTGTAAAGGCTTCCAAAATATTTTTTTTACCACACACAGCATCGGCTGAAACTACTTGGTGAACGAAACCGAGTGCTGAAATGTGCATGGGAGATGACAATTTAACTTCAGATGTAGTGAATGTATGGCTGACATCCTCGTGCATTCCACGATATGGCATCTAGTAAATGCAGAATGCTTCCGATATGTCACATAAAAACGGAACTTAAGTTCTCCGAAAATTTTTATTTGCCGTGAGTGCAAGCTTTCTGGTTGTAGCCCATGGTGATAACTATTTCACACTGCTCGTTCTTCCGAGACGTCAGGATGAACTTGAGAAAGAGCATGAGTTCTTCTGTCTGCTTGGCCATTCAACATTTCGTTACCATCCGTGTTTTCCAAACCGTTTGCTGATTAATACATGAAAATTAAAAACACTTGAAAAGGTTTTAGTGTTAAGTCAGTACAAATTGTATCAGAGGGATGAACTTGCCAGTATATCACCTCACTTTGTTCACGAACTGATTGTCTGATTATATTGTCTTTGAGTTTCGACTTAATCCTGACAGTTGACCAACTACTCGCTCTTTACTAACGTAAGTCTGTCAGTTATCCCAGTAATACAAGATTTTTGCGTTCACATGAAACCACAACAAATCAGTGTTCGTCTTGCTGTTGTGAACCGTATCATGTACATATACGCGCGCCCAACCCTGTTCATTCCATATGAATAACTCCTTCCACCTTCAGTCGCATCATGCTTTTCTTGAGGCCGTAAATGATGGAGTTATTTTAAATCACGACGATCTGCCAATCACTGAGATGATAATGCATGTCCTTATTTTGGCTACATTAATTTTCCCACCTACTTGATCGTGCGATCCGGTCGGCGGATATCCTTTCGTTGTTCTTATCAGATGCATACATTTTGAGAAACAAAGACAGGTTGTACTCCTTTTTATGGAAATGCCTTATACTTCCTCTAAGATATACGTCCATAACTGTTTGCATCTGTTTTCTATGGGATGTTTGTTCGTGGTAGGTAGATAGGATGTGAGTTCACGCAGCGATCATAATTAGCCTCTGTTAGACAAATATTTGACTCTAAATCGAGGTTTGAAAGTAAGTTTCTTAGACAAAGCCGAATTTCGGGTGCGTTGGTTTCATGGGCGTCTTCGCCGTCCAAAACCTTTCGCAAGCCATGAGTGAAGTATTTCATTCTTTGGAGTACTTTCTGGAGAAAAAAGAACAATCGTCACCGGGAGGTCTTCTTATGTTTGTTTAGATACTTTTCCATGATCTCTTATTGGCCAACTAGTGTCAAACACGTTACTTTGTCATTCTCCGATATGCTACGCTGAAACTGGGGGAAGGATTCTGTTAGCTGGTTTCCCCGGAGTTCACCCAGGCGCAGCGTCTACAACATGCATTTCCCGGAAACGTAGTGTTCATACTTTTTTAGATGTGGACAGAATGCCGTAATATATTCGGATGTTTCAGCGCTAATCGTTCACCTGGATCGGAAAATATTTTTTCTTTCACCGAATAAGTCGCACAATGCTTGAATTCTTGTTTACTGAATAGGTCGCCGAACTACTAATGTCAACTNAAACCCTGGGTTTAGCATTATTATATTATTGATGAGTAGTCGGGAATTCGGCTAATTTCAAGTTGAACATCACTCACATTTGATCGCAGCCTTCGCATTCAGATACACTTTCCAGCCAGCCTCTTTCGGAAAGAAGCACTAGACTCGAGTTTCGCTCTCATTAGAGCTCATCAGTAGTGTATATCCTTGCCACGCCCGGGAGTTGAGCTTCGGCCATTCAATCATTAGGCAACCGAGTTGACCACTGCGTCATTGACCTCACATTAAGCACGACCGAATTATCAAATGTGAACGCTCAACCACTCTCGCTTGTGACCAATGATCAGGTTTAATGAGATCGGAGATTTCGACCTGTCTTGGAAGTCCTAATCGAGGGGTTATTAATTGAAGTTAACAGAGCAGTTACTGTCTCCCTTCTCAGAGCGATCAGGCAACAGGATCATCACTCATATGCAAAATTGGTTGAATGTTCAGATTTTATAATTCGGTCACGTCTAATATGAGGTGAGTGGTGCAGTGCTCAACAGGGTTACCTCACGAAAGTGTGGTCGGAGTTCTCATCATGACCGTGGCAAGGATATGCATTGCTTTGTTCCCGGATTCTTCACAATTCATGTAGAGTACAGTTTATAGTTTTTGTTCCGGTCACCTAGTTTTTACGTTCCATATAAAGCGTCAGTTCATTTGTTTTCTTTCGCTTTTCTAGAAATATTTATGTCCACAGGCCTCGCTGTTTGGCGACATTACTTCGGACGAGGCTCTGTTCAATAACACCCGCGTTTATGGCACCATCTTGCTCATACTGGTCATGTGCTGCGTGTTACTGGGCATCAAATTTGTCAGTCGATTTGCAACTATTGGTCTGGTGGCCGTGATTTGTTCCGTTATTTGTGTTTATTTGGGTATCTTCATCATATCCTCCAAGAACAGTCCATAGTAAGTGAAGCAGTAGGCCCTCAAAATTTACTGCGTGATTTAGGTGGCAGTCTTCAATTTACACGTAAATCCACTGTTACCCTTCATGTTTAAGTTTTTGATCTAGATCATTCGATAAATGTTTCTTTATTGTGTTGTTCAGCAGCACTATCTGGTGTACATTGATAGACCAGTGTATTCTTAAATCTGTCCATGTTTACCCAACCAATTTATTATGGACTGCGGATGCGTTAGTTGTCCGCTATACTAGTCAACTCCGTCCACAAAAGTTTTAATCTCGGCGCTTGTTATTATTTACGTTTGCTCAGGTTGCACCAGGAAAGTCGTATAGGCCATTAATCTCATTTGGGGTGACCTAGTGGTTTCATCTCACAGCATACGACTTTTGTTACTTTGTCTAGCAGCTGTTTATTGCGGTTTACTCTAAATCCCTCTTGTTCACAACCTCGTGTGAAGAACTTGTGAAAAGTCATTTGTTCTCTCGTCATATGGTTGCGATCATCATATGCTGAAAATTCGATCTTCCAGGTTTCGTTCCGTGAATCTATTCTGTCCAGTTCAAATTTTTGATGCTCCCTTAATCGCAATATTCAGAGTATACCGATTTGTGAACACCTTGTAATTTTTACACTTAACTCAAAGTTTTAGCCATTTTTCACTGTCAGGCTGGCCGTGCGCATTCTGTCTAACGCGGATTACTTGCTTTGTTGTGTGCTGACCATTATCGTTTATTGACTAGGTTGTATAGAAGAAAGTACTGATCATATCCCATAATTAGAATCAAGGGTTAAATGTTATGGGCATTTGGTGAAGTGTACCTATGCTCAGCAGAGTAATCAATCGATTTTTATTCGATTGTCTGAGATCATTTGACTCAGTCAAATAAAAATACGCTCAGCCAATCTGTTCGTTTTAGATAGTATACTTCTCCCACTGATAAGTTTGTAACTGGAGGGGAAATCCAAATTTCCAGCTGGTTCTAACGATTGTTACGTAGAAAATTAAGTTAGCAACAAGTAAGTTCGGTGAAGCAGGTTCCTAATTAGCGTCCACCTGTTTAATTGGAAAGTTTTTATGTCTTTTAGCGAAAAATGTCTTTACGTGGTTCGTGTTTTGTTTATCATGTCTCTACCCAGCTGTTACACATCAACTCGTGCAGTGTGACACGATACACTTATGTTGCTAGACGGAAATATCAAACTCGAATTATAGAGGGAATAAACCAATTAATGTTCGGGAAAATCTTTCCAATAGTGTTATGGTTAGCTACACTTATATTAAATTCACGTTCTTAACTTTTGCAACACTTTTCGACGTTATCCGATATACTGGTTCATATATTAACGAGACACTGTCATGCCATCCCAAATCTACACACCTAGGATAAGTTACATGAATAGGGTTGTTGGAACCGTTAATCCTTTGCTCTTTTTTTAGAATAAAATTTCTAAACATATACTGTCATTCTGGTGTTTCTGTGGAAGCCCACATTATTCTTCTCTGATGAAGATGGACATATCGATGGGAAGATGGCCACAGTTCTGAATTAAATAGCTAGTTCCTAATCAAAAGTTTACATCAAATTTTATAGCAATGCCGTATTGATGTTCGATTGCTTTTCACTTCTAGATAGCTGTTACAATTTTGTCACATCGTGGGCGCAGTTTTCAGATCTTAATATAGAGAGGGCCAAAATCTTCCATGTTTACGAAGTTGCATACTTTAAAACTCTCGTTTATTTAAGGTCTGATTGTATGACGAAATAGACACTGTTGTGATGATGATGTCTGTTTCACGTTCAACATACGTGTTCGCATTTGTTCCACTTATAGCATTGTCTCACTTTAAATCAGGACTGTGTATGTGTTCGTATTCAATGTTTTGTCGTACCTGTTCATGGATTACAGGATATATTGTCCTCATTGATCTCATATCTGAGTTCATTTTTGTCGCTGTTCTTGTACCATTGTTTCTTACTGTGTGACATGTTCGTCTTTGAATTTAGCAGACTGCAGAATTTTCTTGAGAACTGATGAGCCACTTCACTGGTTGCATGCGGATAGCACACTGCTGTCATCAGGTAACGGTTCGTACCCAGTTCGCAGTTGAACATGGATATGTATAAACGAATCTGCCGTGGTTAGGTCAAGTCAGTAGTATGCATTATGTGCCCCGATGAGTAGCTTCTGATCTTCTTCTCACTTACATTTCAGAGGAATGTAAGACAATATTTATCGTTTATTTTGAGGAGCTGTTTACATAGCTCTGTTCAAATGAATGGTAGGTGGTGACATCAAAATTAAGCAACAGAAATTTTGTAAGAAAAAAGGAAAATTAAAAGTAAGCTGTCTATTGATGAGTAGTCGGGTATTTGGTTTATTTTCAATTTGACCATCACTCACATTTGATCGNGTGAGGTCAATGACGCAGTGGTCAACTCGGTTGCCTAATGATTGAATGGCTGAAGCTCAACTCCCGGGCGTGGCAAGGATATACACTACTGATGAGCTCTAATGAGAGCGAAACTCGAGTCTAGTGCTTCTTTCCGAAAGAGGTTGGCTGGAAAGTGTATCTGAATGCGAAGGCTGCGATCAAATGTGAGTGGTGGTCAACTTGAAAGTAAGCTGTCTGTCAAATTTAGGGCGCTGCATAGTTAACGACATTCAACCTTTCCAATATATTAACAAACGTTAGTTATTCCAATCATCGAACGAAGATTGCCCGTGTGATATGTTAGCAAAGAGTAGGGATGAAATGAAGAAGGGAGCCTCTGAAAATCAAAAGCTCTTCAGGGCACAATATGATGTCACAGTCAAGGCTAACGGATTGGGACGAGGTAATATCCTTCATAGTGAGACAGCCGTATGAAGGTAGCAACAATGAACACCAGGTTCCCCTCATGAATCTGTCGTAGCTTTTTAGGGAATCTACAACAGTCAGCACGTATATATCGGTGGCCGCGTAGTAGAGCAGTCTCAATTGAAGAATCACATTGCAAGAAGCTGGATACATGATATCACGAAAGATGTTGATCACATGTGGATGGGGAATAGAGTCCACATCCTGGTATTGAGAGCCGACTGAATGGCGGTATCATAAGAGTCGATCATGTACTTCACAGCATTGTCTGTTCAGGTAAATTGGGTTCGGTAGTCATCTTGTATACTGACGTCCAGCACCACATCATCGCCGTCACGAACCGTGATAACGTAGAGTTTGATGAGTAAGCTCGTCATTGGTACTGGTAGCGTCTTGGAGACTGCGTAGTCCCCATTATGCAGTCTTTTCGTCAGGTTCTTAGCCATACGGTTGTGACGAACACAACACACCTCGTGAGTGATCAAGCACGATTGGAGAATATGAGCGAGGCTTTCTGGTTGACCGCAGTTGCCACGACAGAGAACTAAGTGGTCATTTCAGCTACCTCGAGAACTCCGGATCATAGCTCAAGGAAGACCGCATCAGAGCTGGTTGGCACAAATAAATGTCTGAATTTAACAATTTGAGAGTGGGGGTCGGACAAGCTGTTGGAAAACATGGTTGTCTAATATATGCTAAAGCTTTTCCATCCACACCGCACGAACCTTGTGTTTGTTCGCCACTATGACACTGAACGTCAACCCGACCATTGACTTTCCTAATGGTGAGGCCAAACGAATCATCTTTGCCCACGTTCTTCGGAACTGGAAATTGACTACAGTTTAGTCTTTTGTATGTTGTTCTTCTGTCCGGATAACTGCTAAGCGCTAGCAACAACTACAACCTTTTCAGAGAGGTGTGTCGGACTCTCGGCCAGGAGAATCAGATCGTCGGCTTAGGTGGAACCGCTGACCAATTTATCGTGAAACTGGTCGCCAAGCTCCAGTCGACATAGAGCCGACAAATCATCCATTGCCATGATGAATAGCACCGGCGACAGTGAGTCACCCTGGCAAACACCACGCTGGGACCGGAGCACGCAGCCCTCGAGTGTGACAGTATCGTTCAGATAAGAATCAAGTATATGGTGTGTCGGAGGTGGAGGAGCCTCAACAGCTTGGACCGATCTGATAATCAAGTCCTGCGAGGTAGAATCAGGTGCCTTAGATACGTCAATAAGGGCAACACACAGGTTGGAAGACGCGGTGAATGAGTTCCGGAGCAGCGCATAAAATATTGATACGGATGAACAGCATATGGACACGTTCTGATGCTCTTCAGAGTACGGCCAGGAAAGTGTGATAACAGAAGGTGATGAAGTTCGGGTGGAGTGGAGCTGATTGGCAACTTCAAATCTTTTTCTCGCTTACATCTTGAAGGAAATGAAAAACAACATCGACGGTTTTCCAGCTACTGCTATTACTACCAGTAATAATAATGGTAATAATAGTAACAGCAGATAGTTTGCTGTGGGACATTTTGATGTAGGCACTGTACATTCAGGTTTGTGATTGGTTTGACGGTAGAAGGGTTGGATTTATGAGGCAGTTGTCCTGAGTAGAGAGAAACACAAAAATTAAAGCCGAGCGTGTGCAACTAATTGATTTTTTCCGGATCTGGTCAAATATACAGAAGTACATTCAAGGAGATCCGAATTATTGGATGAGCCATCTCGAGTAGCATTTCGGGTGCTGACTTTTCGTACGTTGTAAAGTGATGAGAAACAGCAAGTTTAACAAATTTCTTACAGAAAGGTACACTAGACTAGACGGATGACTTGAGGATCCAGAAAAAGTACGAAATACTCTAGCGAATATATCGAAAAAAGCAAATGGACACCATACTTCTGTACTCCACTTCACGGCTGTGCTTTGAGTAGGCGACCAGAATGGTTGAATGGTTTCTGGTCAGTCAGGAACTAGGTCATCCAATGGGTTGAACATAAATAGAATGTTTGCACTGATTACCTCCATAAGACTAGAATTTGAAACTGTGTTCACGTTTATTTAGGCCCCCTTCCCGCCCCACGTGTGCCATTAATGGTGCTGTCCTTGTTTGAGCTTACTGGATCAATACAGCTAGGCTGTGACGTTATTGTCGACTGTTATGTAGCTAGCCGAATATTTTATTCTGGCTCATTCAGAATGAGGTAGTTATGCAAATTGGGTGCCTGGGTGTGCTTGAACCCACAATGACAAATTGTTTCTCTGGGAACTTTTAAAATGGCACATAACCTACACAAGGGCTTCTAAAGTCTGTTCTGTTGAGTGTTTACTCAAGTAAACCGACCATACTTCAATTAATCATCTTCCTTCTTTTTTAATCCATTCCTGATTGGTCTACTTCAGTGTTTGTGCTCTGGGCGGTCGTCTGTTAGCCAAGCAGTTCTATACAATCAACGGGACAGCAGAGTGTACGAAGAACGAGACAGGGCCAATCTATCAGGTTTACTGCGTAAATCCGGAGACAGCCACTAATGAATCATGTGCATTCTTCATGAACTATCCGTTGGTATACTATCCAGCAATGCCAGGACTATCGTCCGACAATTTTTTCGGTGAGTACGGATGCGTATAATCCTCGGATTTTTTTCTCCCTACTCCTTACTCCGATAACTAGTGAACAGAATCATAGGAGGGGTATTTTCCATGCTTATTTTCTACATTTAATTTTCAAATCTTCTGAAACTGGACGCCTCGTTTTGTACCATTTACACCCTGATCTGCCGACAGAAAACTTTCTTCCATCTTATTACCGGAATAAGGGCGAAGCCTACGATGATTTGGCTTTTCCCGCAAAACGCGAATACGGACAGGGCCCCAATATTGCCGATGTGACTACCAGTTTTATGGTGCTGTTGGCTATTTACTTTCCATGTGTCACTGGTAAGCTTTTTATTGATGGAACCATATTCTTGTTGATAATCGTGTTTTTGTTTTGATGCTTGATGCCAATCCACACTGTGACTAGCGAACGTGTTAACAGTCGGGCTTGCCATTTAAACCCTACTATCCTTCCGGTTTACAAGGTTGTAAAACCCAGGGTGATAACTACTTAAACTTCATGATACATTTTTTTTATACACCACTGACAAGTCGCAGTCAATCCATACAGGTAATTATTTAAATAGTGCTCTGGGACATAACACCATCCTTCTGCATGAGATGTCAAGATGTCACGTATCTGCTGGTTGCTCTGAACTTTTGGTAAAAGTCAACTGATGTCGGTGAACTTCACCTTATTCTTTCCGAAACTTTTGGTAGAGCTGTTAATTTCATTCCTCCATTGATATTTCACAACTACGGCATCGATGTGCCTATTCTCAGGTAGTTAGTAGATTACTTAGCCGGAAGTGGATTCAACGCGTGGCTAGTCCCCTGCCGGTCGTAATGTTTTCCAAACACCCATTTTGGCTATTGGTTTTCATGCTGTTCATCAAAGCATTACCTAGTATTACCGACAAGTGATATTTCAAAGTCACCGACGTTTTATTCTGACTACACAAACACCTAGCGAATTAGAATGACCGGAAGATGTGGGAATTGAAACAAAGACGTAAACTGTCTTAGTTGACGCTAGAAAACGACTTACTTTTCAACGTCAACAGCTGCAAGGACGCAACACCTTAGACATCAAGCTACTCGTATTTGTGTGTTAACTAAACCTGGAGATCTTGAAGATAAACAATTCGAGCCTGTCCACAAATCGTGCAACTGTGACTGAAAGTTCACAGATGATTTTGAGCTATTTGAAGAGAACTTGAGGAACATTGCACCTTGAGGTCTCTTCTGTCACACCCAGTTTCATAGTCTGTCCACACATGAAAACTTGCCGCTTTGATCTTAAAATGGATGACACTTCTTGGAAGGGCTCAGAGTCACCAGAACAGTTGTGGGACTCCGGGAAACCTCCGCTCTATGTAGATTGGCTAAAGTAAATTAGTTCTCTACACATTAAAGTCATCTTGGAAGGTTCTCACCAAGCAGATCATTGCATGATTTCTCGCTAAACAAAGGTTAACGTTCAAGGACCATTCTTTGGAACTTCAATATGGAATAAACGGGCTGCCTGTGGACAGAATCTCCTTGTTATAACCTAGTCACAATGGAACACCACTCCCGACTCTGATGTCTCATCGAAATTTGTTGAGAGAGTGAAAAGTTTACTTTGTTTGTACATGAGCGGGAGGAATAACTTTCACTATAAGATTCATGGTAGTCCTTTTCAGCCCACTCCCACAGGTCACGACCCCTGCACATCTCAGGGAATGTTGCTTCACTGTTTCAGGTTTCGCTGATTTCGTGATTATAAGCCAGTATAGCTTTATGTAAATTTCATTTTGCTCACTTATATTCATTTTTTGCTGGGATTTATGAGCCGCCCAACACTTTTTATTCCCCAAGCAACGCGAACATGAACGCTTAATCGAAGATCTTTTCTCTTCGTTTGTTAACCTATTAATGTACGAACCAATGAACGGTTCGGAATTACTTATCTCAGTAAAAAACCGACTTGACCAGTGGTTGGGTACAGTTAATTCCTTGAGTTGACTTATCACCCACGCTAATTTTCGGCGAAACGTATAACCTAGATTTTATGATAGGCGTTCGTAAAACATTTGTTGTTCAGATCGTTGTCTTTCTGGAATATACATGACAAACCCTGTTGAAACTTGATTTTGACTCAAACGTTCATAGTTAACTACTGAAGAGATTGAGTGATTGGCGCTTTGCTATCTTAGTATCACTTACGGTTTATTTTTTCAGCATTTTTCATTCTACACATCAGGTAACTTCCGACGTTACCGGTTTATTTCAAAGTAATACAATTTTCCATAGTGTTGCGAAGCGTCCGCCTACCTGAACTACAAAACTGGAGTGTTCTCTTTGAAACTTCTCGTCGGTTTGGATAGATGTTGCGTTGTAACTAACTAGCTCAAGTAACTGGACGCTTTACCGGTTCACACCCGAACAACTTTGGCGGATTGTTATCCATCTCGTGTTGTTCTCTGATCACCTCGACCTTACGGACTTTATGCCGTAGGCAGTATTTATGCGTGGGCATTTTGAAACGCATGCTAATAGCTACGGTTCACTAAGGAACCAAAGTAACTCGATCATCTAGCCGGCCTTCTTTCATTCTGCATGACTGAAAGCTTTTACATTAGGGAGGATGCATATTTTATGCGATAAACCTTATATTCCGCACTCTTGTGGGTTGATGAAACAACTGGTAGTTTGGTATCCACCAGGGCACTGTGGGAAATCATTTCAAGCAGTTTCGCCCACATTTATTGCTACCTCTGGATAACATTTGCGTGTGACGTTCCCATGATGTTATATTGCACATTATGCTGTTGGGGTTGCAATTAGATGGTTTGTTATGAGAAAGTCCTACAAACGGACTCAAACTAACAATATACCTAAACCACTAAGAAACCGTTTAAGTTTACTGCGATGGTTCTGGCGCCTAACTGTTATCACTCCGGCAGTGCGAGGAATGCATAAACCTATATGGTTACACCAAGGATACCCACTGGTACTCTATCACGCCGCCGTCATCTGGCGTAAAATACGAGATGGGTAAGCGAAAATGGTAATAGCTAGCAATGAGTTGCCGACCGTAAATCTAGTTTTTTCTTCCGGCTGGGCCTCCTAACGATCACAGTGTCGGTGAAGAAATTCGATAAGAAAGATAATACCTAATAGGTTCCAAAGACTCAAATGTGGTCTTTATTTAGCAGAACGTTTCTGAAAGTAAGGAGTTGAAAATCATAGGAAAACTTTTTCACAGATGATCTGTAACTTTCACTTGTAACTATGTTGTTTGTTTGCATGTTTGTTACTGTCTACACCTTTCTTTTTCACATCTGATACAACAGGTTAGCTTTACTCTGATAGGATATTAGTCCCGATATGACGATTATGCGCTTGGCTCGAAATAATCTTGTTCAATCCTTTCGTCACTCGCTTTGTTACGTTAGTCGAGTTGTAGCAACGATGTTTTTAAGTCAGTTATTGTGTGCTCTGCAGTTCTGTTTTTGTGTGGTTTTTCTCTTATAATATCAGGTATCATGGCTGGTTCAAATCGTTCAGGTGATCTGGCAAACCCTCAAGTTTCGGTGCCTCTCGGAACGATTACAGCGATTGCAGTAACTTCTTTTATCTGTATCCTTTATGCGCTTTTCAGGATCATCTATCGTGTTTAATACACATGCCACGTGTGTTCGAAAGTACTTCATGCATGTATAAACGTATAATGGTCTGTTATTCTGTGGATTACGATTCGAAATTGTCCATTCTATTGTCCGGACTGGAAACAGTCCCATTGATTTGTTCACTGTAGGCCATTGTCGTCGACAAATCGATTGAAGGGCTAAGTAAAACATACCCTACGAGTTGTCTTACGTGTGTGCATGCTAATCGGGGCTGCAGTTTACCACTCAATTACTGTGGTTTTTAATGGGCATGGTGTTCGAACACTAACAACAGAACACATCATATTATAGTGTATTAATTACTTACGGTTGGGAAACATTCTATCTACTGTAAATAATTGACCGTACTTGGTTTTGCACTACAACTGCCTATGTGGTTGCTTACTTTACATGTCTCAAATGTTGGTTACACATTTGGATTGAAACTTTACAAGACTTTCAGGGGGATAACTCTACCCGTTTTTCCTTAACTTACCTCTACGCTGTCTACCAGACTTGGCCAGTCCTTTGTTTTTCGCAGCGATCTGTGACGGGGCTGTTATGCGGGACAAGTAAGTCAGTGTATACCAACTAGTCTGCCTTCAGTATAATTGTTTGAGGATTTCTCTTTCTCTCTTTATCGTCGAGAACCAGCGATCTTGCGTCCCTATCCAACCAAACTTCATGATTTTGTCTGTTACTTCTACCGGATTTGCCTTATTTTGAACACTCTCCTTGTCACTAATAGTGTCAAAGCTAAACTAGTGTGTTTGTATACACGTTTGACCTTGTGATGATTGTCTCAAAAGTCAACTTGACATGCGATTCGTAAAACAAACAAAGTGACCATTACATGAGAAATGTTCCCGGCTTCTAACGGATGCATATGTGCATGTTTGTGGGGGCGTGAAAGCTTGTTAGGTTTCGTTTTTCACACTAGAATGTTATTGTTTTCGTTGCTCATTTGGCGGAGTTTTCTCGTGCATTCCATGTGATTGTAATGACTGTCTGGTTTACTAGATTATCACCGCTTCAGATGTCGGTTCACCGCTGTTATTGTTTATGTTTTCCCTATTGGTTTGAAGTTAGTACTTATTTTCTTTCCCACACATATCTGGGTCTGGTAAGTTGCGCGCATATTTTGAAGGATTTGTTACGTTTGGTTTTGTTCACCCTGATTTGGTTCATTGAAGTTTACATTCTCACTGTTAGTTCTATACCACTCTTCATGTGATGTGTTGTTGTTAATCATGTGTTGTTTACTGTGAAAGTTCTGTTCCCCTAACCTTTTAGATTCGGTGAAAGTTACGGTGGTGGACTTTTGGTTGCGGAATTTTCGTGGCCACACGCCTATTTGGTTCTCATCGGTTCCTGTCTGTCAACGATCGGTGCCGGTTTGCAGTCGATTACAGGTTTGTGTGGATTAATCAATTATTCGTTTGATCGTCTTGATTCTTCTTGGACCGCGCTACACTGATTTTATCACTACCACATTTATACGGGAACAGTTGATATTCCTTCTGTTTGAAGTTTTTCTGTTAATCAGAAGCCTGTGTTACTGATGTCCGTTTGATTGTCCTCTGAAAACCCCTGTCTCATCATTTTCCCCAGCTGGCGCGTATTGTTTTCATTTCAGCCGTCGGCAAATAAACCATGGTCCATCCCTGAGCTTTTAACGTTTCCACGGTTTGGTATACCCAATGGACTGAATATGGATCAAATTTGGGGCTTAAGCAAATGGTTGTCGACCACTCGTTTTGTAAGCGTGCACATTCATCACTAGTAGAAAATTTTCATGAATGTACTAGCCCCAGCGTTGCCAAACGTCGACAGCTAAAACTACATCCTGAGACACTGGTAGAAGTGCAGGGTATGGCTTAATAACTGTTCAGGTTGAAATCATTTGTTGTCAATCTGTCAGATATTTCGTTCTAACAGTTTTTTAACCATTCAACTTAAAAATACCAGCGGGTGAATTATCCTTCTATTTGCAACGCACGATATTCAAGCGCTGTGTGACCACGGAAAATTTTCCCATCAGTACAACGCATTGTGTGCTAACGAGTTCTTAAGTGTATTCGATCAGTGTCGTATTACGCACAATTCCAGATTGGTTTATTAGAATCGCAGTCAGGAATTTGACGTCAGTTGTTGCCTTGACTATTTGAACAAGGGATTGACAGTCCCTGTCGTTTGATGTAACCTAAGGCTGAGATTGATTTATTCCCAGCAGGTAGCATGACAAAATCCAGTTCCTACGTGTTACATTGTGTGCAAATGATTCTGAAAGCTCTCCATCTTGTTTCAACCAAAACCCATAGGTGAGAATGTCTTTTTGTATTCGAGACATGCGTTGCATTGCGGGGGTTTGTTGCAACCAAACTGATCGGGAGATTTCTTTCAGTTTCTCATACTCGCGAATAACTTCATGAAGCTGACGATCAGTGACGCCATTAATGTTTTGGTAAATGTTGCTTGTCAGCAACAGGTCTGGGCAAGCATCTTAGAACATGCTAACTGGTAATTCAGCAAAATATGGTTACTAGAAGGAAAAGTATTTGACATAAAACCAACTGACGCGACGAAAAGTTTCACTATTCCAATAGCTATTAAATTTGGTAACGGGGGGACTAACGGGCTAGAATGCGTCTAATGGAACAGGAAACAGAGAATTCCCCTAAACACTCGGAAGAACAGGGTAAAATGACCGGAAGACGTTTGACCATCCACCATTTGAGTCTATTTGGATTATGTCAGCAGCTATTGTCTGATCAGATACCTCAGAACATCGTTAGTCAGATGTAAGGTGAAAAATTCTGTGATCCAAGGTCTTATCTTCAGCACGTATAATTTCCAACTGACTTCACTTAGGCAAACACAATGCATGAGTAGATGAGATAACTTTTCATTTCAAACTCCACTGTACTTTCGTAAAGAAGTTCGGTTAAGACAGAGATGTTTCGTTTAATCTACTCGAGATGATATCCGCGATGTTGCCTATCAAATCGTTCGCTGACACATCCGATAGAAAGACCATGTTTCTTTAGACGTACGAGACGCTATTAGCAGGTTTAGTTCCACAGAGCAAGTAGGTTTTACAGCAGTCCGGTTTATTTTTACGTTTTTTAGCCTCGGTTTGACTGTTTGCTTGTATTCCCAATATACACATATGTGTGCCTAGAGATAACACTACTACACTGACTCCTTTGTTTTGTGTACTTGGTTTGACATACTTTCACCTGGCACCGTTGTAGTATAAAGTGTCCATCTGCGTTCAGGCAACCCAATATCTCAATTGCATTTTGTTGTTGTTCGCGTTTATCGCCTCTCATAATATTAATTGCATAGCTTATGGAGCTGATAATCATTTCAACATTTTAATCTTCCATATTACGAAAACTAGTGAATTGTTGTTCGTCCCAGTACTCTCTGATTTGCCTGAAAACGAAACAAATGCATGTTGGACAATTTTACCGTCACTTTTTGTCTTCTGCTTACAAAACTCATTTTCGTCAAACGATTGCCGACCATTTGCCACGTTCTAGTTGTTTAGCTTTGAACGTTGTAGGCAGCTTGAGTAGAACTCGCTAGGTTGGGTCGTTAACGAACACTGGAACGTGAATATATTTTGGTCTACCCCTGTGCCCGTCTGTACTTGTTTGTATCATTCCAACTGACAACGATGTGTTCGGATTTTACAGACTGACAGAGCTGGTTTCAATCAATTTTCCGCATCCAATAGTCACTCATCACATTGTGTGTATTTCCTCATCCTTCGATCTGACCTGTATAAGGGTGCGAAGTATAATTTGCTATTTCAAGCTGAATATCGTGAAGGACCCTGTCTTTCAGATTTCGGTAGAATTAGCATCTGGTTTACAATTGTTAATCCTCCCAAACGAGCGAATTGAGCTCATAACCTTGAGCTTAAAACAGCTCACTTTTTATACTCAGGAACTAGTAAGTAGTAGCTTTAGTACTCGGTTGGGTCACCGGATTTCAAGTGCGTTGTTCATATCAGATTTTTGGCATATTTCCTTATGTGAAACATGATTTTGACTGTGTTAAAGAAATTTCCTAATCCTGGTCTTTGTTTTGTTAGTTTTAAAAATCGGAAGGGTCATTTGCTTACCGGTTGGTAAATTGCAATTACTCGTGATGACGGTAGTAAATTTACCATCCCGTCTATTTTTGTCAAAATATGTGTTCATACCAAAATTTGACACTCTGAAATCCAAAAGCGTTAGTGAAAGAGTAGTTCACATGATGTTCGTGAGTTTCAATTGAGACCACAGGTATCAGTTTGGTAGAATATCTCTGCCTCACTTTGTAGCCTCGGTTGTTGACACGTTTTTCCAAGTTAACTCATATTTCACCCTTGGTTGTGTCCTGTTGACCTAGCTACTCATCCGTAACATGAATTACAACGCAACGAGAACGTATAATCTGCCAAATACAGCCTCATTTGTCCTCGGGAGCTATAGGCTTTTGGTATGCGATGTTACTCCTCTACATGATGCAGTTGCATTCATTTCCTAAGTTATGGCTCAAACCCTGAATGTACCTATGTGGAACTCATGGGCAGATTACTACGGCAAGGTTTTTGTATCTGCTTGATGGTATCTGAAAAATAATTGGCGCATGGTTACCTGGATTCAGCAAAACAAGCTGGATGAGTCAACACTTGCAACAGCGTAGATTGAAGACAAATTTGCCGGCGGTGATATGATGCAGAAAAGCTGGATCAAGTGTCAGTTACAGCACATCGAGCGTGTTACACTTCGCGGTAACACTTTGCGGCCATCATTTCTTTCGACAATATCTACCTTATTCACATATCAGCAACAACAATTTTCGGCAACAAACAAGCAAATGCCATTGCAAATGTTTATGCTGAATGAATGGACTATGTAGCAAATGAATTGTGTACGGAAATTATACAGCTATCTCAGGTTGCTATGACATCTTTAAGACGATGCATTGGTCCATCGCTATTTCTGTTCACGTAGACATCGGGTTCTTTGAGAACTGGACACCTGTCACCATCTCCTCGACATTACAGTTTCTGGGTCGCACTGCCAGTGGTCTTGGTATAAACCAGTTGACGTGTGACTAGCACTTCACTTTATATGTTTTTCCCGTCCACTTCATGTAACGATCATAGAAACCTTTTTTCTGAAAAGAGAAAATGTTCACTTTTCTATCGTCAGGGCGTCAATTAAAGTTCATTTCTTCCTTCAAACTATCATACCATTGATATTTCTATGCACCGGACTTACCTAGATAATGTATTCTGTCGCCGAATTGAGCTAGTTACCGCTGACAGATCAAAGAAACAATTTTCAGCCCGTGATAAACGAGGTTGCATCTACTTCTGTTTCATCTTCTGGAGATTTTGTAGCTCACCTCAGTTCGGTGGTATCTAAGTTCAGGCTTTGTATCGTTTCGATTTTATTTCTTCAGATCCTCAAGGGTCCGTGAATCTTTTGCGAAGAGTTGTCCATTTAATTCATAGTGTATCACATAGGTATAATTCTGTGTTACATCTATTGGAACGCTAGAATAATACATCTTTCCAAGCCGCTCTATTGACGTTTTTTTGGCATGACTTGCATAGTGCCAATACGTTAAGCTTAGTTACATAGCGCTTGTTTCACGCCCAGAATGCTGATAATGCACTCCGAAAACCACATTACCGACTAAATAATGACGCTTATATAGTTCGCGAAGCACCTGGTTTCATTAAGAGCTGATAACGTTAAGCGGGCGCGTGAGTCAGAAAGTACTATAGCAACCTGAGATTTCCGTATACTTCTATCGGTTACTCTTAACGTTTTTGTGCATAACTGACTTTCTGAAGGCTACTGATGAAAATCCCATCCTACATTGTTTCGTAGCATTTGTTTACATATTTTGATAAGTGGTTGTATTCGATCAGATAGTGGGGAATCCACAGTTCAATGAGAGACTGGTCGCATGCCTTTATCACAGCATGTATATTCACGTTCAATCGTGCACCGAACAACAGTTGGGACAGTTAAAGGCCGACAGCAATTTTACTTCATTAGAATGTCTACGTTATGTGAGCATTTGTCGAGATATCGTGAATTGTTGTTTTTGTTCAGTATTTTACTTTATCCACTGATGTGGTTGTAACGATTGACTCAAGCAGGTTACCATCGCAGTTGATTGTTTAGTCAACAAACTAGGTTTTCCACCACCTAATTTGTTTACAATGAGCAACCCACTTTCTTTCCACTGCCTATATAATTGCTGGGTTTCATGATTTTTCCGCTCACTTTCTGCATGGACACAGTGATAACAAATAAGTTTAAATATATGCACTACGATGAAGATAGTATCAAATCTTTTATAGTATATGCTTTGTGGCTGCTTTATATGTAAAATAATCCCTGTTTCACCTCATGAAATCACTGAAAATAGAAATAGTTGGCTTTCAGTCTTGGTGTTATTAGGCGAGAACCAGTAAATGCTGACGTTCCGCCTCAACTCATCGGTGCCACGAAGTTAAAGTGCCGAACAGTAGGAAGACATCGGTGTTTCTTCAATGAGTTCCTGAAAATTTGAGGTTCACGAACGGTTGTCTTTAGCACATAAGGCTGGCTTTATTTAGCTGATTCCTACCACCACAGTGAAAATGAAGGTGTGGTGTGGGCTGATTGGTGTCAAAGCACTGTAATGTATGGGAACCATTCGACGCAGGTGTATCATTCTTACTGATTTCATCTGCAAGCGATCCTTCTTGACAAAAGCTAGGTGCATTGAGGTACTAGTCACAGTGCCATTGAGCCGACGGTTGGATGTGTACATTTTGAAAGCTTCATTTTGATAACTTAGGAACCTTGGCTAAATCAGACAGACAAACATGTTTTTCACTAGATGTACGGTTGGGTTCCAAAGAAGTAACCCCACTCATTCCTACAAATATGATAAGATTATCGCCGATATTTCTTAAAGAAGAATTCGGTTTTTATCAAGTAACTCTGGTATATTCTTTGGATTTGGTGTTTGGGAACTTTTTCATAGCGTTGATAAAGCATGTTCCACATAAAATGTGCGATACTTCTTTATATACAAATATCGTCTTTCCTGAATCTTTAAAGCTAATGAGCAATTTAGTGGAACAAATGGTCGAAGCTGTGAAGGCGGCATGTGAACTGACATATGTTTGAACATTGCAGAGGTCTGTGTCTAGGGAGCTAATCTGAACCGACTGGTTTCTGCACTGTACAAGGTTTACGACAATAACAATCGAACAAGTGTTGGCTGAAAAATTTTCAGTTCACGCAAGACATACTTGTTTGCCTGTTCGAGCTTGGTTTGCTCACAGCAGTTGCAGGATAGCCAACGGCGGAAATGCTTTATCAGTAGACACAACCGAATGCGGAAGCCACTTACTCAAAGTCACCTTAACAGGCAAGGGAGCTCTCATTGAACTTATACATTAAGATTGTCAACATCATTTTGCAAATTGCGAACTTCTTCTCTTCATCGATCAGCCGAATATGACAGTCGAAATTGTGGTCACACTGATTGCCATGCTGCTATAACATTCTGTTTATGAAAGCATTCTGGTGGTTCCGAATCATACACTTTATGCCAAGTTGCATATAATCACGGAAGATGATTCGTCGGCGAATTCGACGCTTTTGCTTTGAAATGAATGAAGAAATGGCAGCGGTTGTTCTCAAGGCGACCGCACTGTTTGGGCTATTCACTCTGCATGCAAACGAACCACAGACATTATTGATTACAAAGCGTATATTCGACATTCCGGACCATGGTGATTCATCATCTTTCGCACATCCGCTACGTTTTGCTAAGGTGTGTTAGGAAGCAATTCTCTTTTGGCTTTGATTTCTTCCTGCTAGTATTCTTAGTTGCCGTTTCACCCTATTTTTCAGGTATATTTCTTGACAATATTTAGTTTCAGTGAACTGTCATCTGACTTCACATTCCCGCTGAAAGGTTCGATCTAATGGGAGCATATACCTGGCCTACGTTTTCAAAGGATACGTACTCCATTACCCAGTATTTGCGGATAGCATTCCACCAATCCGTCATCACCAGGACAAACTTCAGGTTATGCCTGGTTGCTCGCCTTCTATTGCTCTTCAAATTTAATTGATCGTTCTGATAATCTTTCACCTTAATCCTTGTTGGTCTCCAGTTGCATTCGATCGGGGCGTGTTATTGAAACGAGCTTTGGTGATACCATCAGTCAGTTCATTAAGTCTGAGTGATGTTACTGATCGATAGCATTGTGATTGAAACTGCTACAGTTTCTCACACACTGGATATCCATCCGAGTGGGTTTCTCTAAGTAGAATGCCGAACCCTCCCTTCATGTGTTAGTTCTTCCTTTGGTAAAATTACGTAAACTGTTCAATTATAGCGGCTCTGGAGAGAATGTTCGATTGACAGTATTCAACGATAAGCACAAGACTTTCAATTTTTATAATGCGTTGAAAAATGACGCACACGCGAAATATTTTCGTTCATACTAGTCAGCATACACAATTGCAATGGGATTTTTCCATTTCAGTAATCGGCCGCACACACGCACACAACCTCACCTCTTCCTACGTCAATTTCTAATTAGTTGATGCGTAGGCAATCCATCAGGAAGAGTGTAACCTTGAGTGTTTGTCATGAGAATGGTAAATAAAATGACTTTTTGGTTTAGCGCAATTCCGTATGCATATATATTTCTAACTACGTAGCAGCTAGATAATACATCGGTTGTGGATAGGTTTTAATCATGTGTATGCTTGTGCAATGAAAACCAACCGCTCGCACAGTGCACGACAAAGATTATTACGATGAAAACAAGTGTCATCAATTATGGTCACTCGTTCGGAGTTGATATTTCACTTTGCATTTCTTTTTATCCCTTCTCCATTTGGAGATTCTCTAGTTATTTATTTCGGGCTCCTCGAGAAGTTTGTTGTAGTATAAATTAATCTTTTGTATCTCACACCTCTTCGTCTTCACAAATCAGTTTAAATCTTGGCTTTCGGCCGTCTACCCATCAAAAGCCCTGTGATCCTCTAATTCGACCAACTTGGTTGCGTGGTCTGTTTTAAGATGCTCGTCTCTAGCTATCTAGTGAACTTACTAGATTTCCAAAATCCATACAGAAGTGAGTATCCCCAGTGACATGTTGAACATTAAGAAGTAGCGGTTCATATCAAGGTTCATCTCAAACGTACTTACGGTGATAGACACACTCTTGATACTAATTAATCTGCGGATTATTTTTAACCAGACTAAGTCTCTAGTTGTTTCAAAACTCAACTGTATTGAAAATTATTTAATCTCCGAGTCACTCATTTTGGTTTTGTTTCCGTTCACATGCGAGTGATATTCTTTGTCATGGTAAATCGCAGTACAGTAGCGGTGCTAAGTATGACACTCGAATCGATGTTTTTATTTTCGACAAGTATACGCGATTGTGATAAAATCATCCACCTTATGCTAATATTAGTTAGCATTTCACTACACGTGAACACCGTTTTAAATCTCTGACTGGAAAAATTTTGAATTAAATTTTTGTATTTACTCATTTCCATTCGACGATTCACTTGTTCACAGTCCTACGCGATTTCTATTGACCTCTAATGTTTTACCCTTCAGTAATGTTTCGAATGTATGCCAAGCTGTCTGTGTGTGTCTACAGGTGATTATGCTCACCTCAACGCTCATTTGTAGTGTGAAATATGCCACTAGTTAGTGAATGCTAGTTTTTTTTACACGGTTTGTCGCTCTAACTGTTGAGTCCCATACCCATACATTTTTGGGAAAATAAATATTCTGTTTGAAGTTACAGTCAGTTTAAGGGATGTACAGGCACATATATTATCAAGGCGTAATCTGTTTTGCGTTATTTTTCAATTTCATTGAGATCAGAACAAAAGCTGTATGTAAGAACGGATCTATTGTGAATTTAGAACTGGTGATTTGAACATTTTGTTCATACTTATCGATGCACCATCCCTTTCCTCTTGCTACTTTTCTCACTGCTGCACACAATACACTACCCTCTTCTGTGTTGTTAGGAGCACCTCGACTACTTCAGGCGATTGCACAAGACAATGTGATGCCATTTTTGGGCGTGTTCAAAGTGACTACTCGGAGAGGTGAACCGCTTCGTGCTCAAATCCTGTCATATTGCATCGCACAAGTTGGCATGCTTATTGCCTCGATTGACTCATTGACGCCATTAATTACAATGTGAGTAGTTTTCATTTTTTCGTTGTCGTGCATTTATAATTGTTAGTAAGGTGCAGCAACAGCGTTATACGAAGTAAAAAGGCTCTGGATGAGCATACTTCCAAATTGGGGCGGATACGGTCAAGTGTGCAGAACTCACGACATCACTGTTCTTTCCTCTGTGGTTAAATTACTGTAACAAAGCTAACCAAGGGATTTTGTCAATACCTTTCTACAACATAGATTTTGTTTCGAGACAAAAAATACGACTTCAAAATCCGCGGTGTTGTGTGGGACAAGCGTTTATTCTTCATGCTGTTGTTTAACCTGTGAAACGTTCCATAACGTCAGAATTTACACGAAAGCTCACACGTTTCTTTGAGGGTAGCGTTGTCGTTATGGTGCAGTATACATTATAAACTTGTTCGAACCAGCTGCTTATACTATATATATAATACAGTATAATAATAAAATATGTATAATATATATATTGTACAATTCAATTGACACAGTGGTTTGGTGCGGTTCGATTACATCATAGCAGTTCTTTGTTATTTACTACTACCTGTGAGTTCAGCGCTTAATTCAGCATTGGTAGTTCAAGACGTGTTGTTCATTTTTCTTCATGCTTAGTTTCAACTAACTTACCGACATACGTCTCAGTTGTGTAGATGGACATTCACAAAGGATTTTCCGGTCATGTTCAGTTAGTCGACTACTCTTCATAAATGGCGAGTGAATTTTCAACGATGTAATGTCGATTGGTGCAGTAACCTCAGAGTTGGTCAACGTTACCGTGCATTGTACTGTGAAGTAGTTCTGTTCTTTTTTCGATTTGCGTGTAGACGAAAGAGTTGTCTCTTCAAATTTTCAATGTGTCCGACCAGTAACACATGCTTACACCGTTTTTATGCGATCTCACGTGTTTTGATACTACTTTCTGTAAAAGATGCCATATTTTCGGAAGTGATCAAACGGATCTACACATATGTTCTTTTATCTATGATATACGTTTTTGAGTCACATCATTTGTAAACTGATACGGTAAGCATCGGCTGCAAAATACAACTGATTGTGGAATCACGCCGGAAAGATTAAATTCTCGCGTTTCAGGGGCCAATAAAATTCTACATATGCGGCTTTTAAACCATAAAGGAATGATTTATGTTTCTCATTGGAACATACATTATCAGTACGATAAACATGCGAGCTCATTCTGTCCAAAAAGAAATATGACCGGAACTCTTTCGGGTAGGGTTCCGGGCAGAATTATTTGTGTGTTTTAAGTGGTCTACTATCGTGCTACGTAAGTTGTTTTGAACAAACTCAATTTTAGTGGTATTTTTATACCTGAAGTACAAGAGTTTACTCTGTGAAAACCTATTCGTGCTATGAACAGTGTAAATTCAGATTTCATGTACATATGAGTGCACGGTAGCAAAAATATATTGTTGGTATATCTCAGAAATCTGACAGGATACATCCTTGTTCTAAACAATTGATAGCTAGTATAGTCACTTTTTGCCCAATTAATTTCGTTCAACTAATTTAAAATTGCAGACTAACACTGTTTTATATCCCGTCTTCTTATGAGTTTTATCGACCTGACTTCTTTACGGTAGTAAGCCCGATTCTGCAAAGTGCGTTTCAATCTCTTTTCTTGACAGTCCTCTAAACACAATCTGACTAGTTGTCCCTAATAAAGTTTGATGAGATCTCCTTGTCAGTTCGACATCGTTCAGATTGAACTAAAAATTGCTTATACCTTATATTACTATGAAACTTATTCCGCTTGTTTATCAATTCCAAACAATGCTTTCAGTGGTGGAGTAGTTGACTCTTGTGGTTTCGCCTTTGACAGATTTCATACTGTTGAAATATGGCATATTTTCACCTTGTTGTTAGCGGTTGGTTGTTATTCTCCTAGAACGTAGACTGAACGCTTTCCCATTAGCAAGCTCTTGTCCGAACCTGGGCTCGCTTTTTCTTATCCATCCAAACGGTTATTTTCATTTCTGCACCACATTCGACGTAGATGGTTTGAGTTGGACCAAATAATGGTTCCGGTTGTTGTGTTCAAACTTTGATTGATGAATGTATTTATAACACTTGCAAAGTTAGGTAACACTTTTAACGACTAATCGTACATCTGAAAAGTCAGTTTATCGAAAATTGCTTAACAGTCGTAGCTATTCATGTTTGTTCTTATACGGTGACTTTGTTCGAATGTCGTTCCGCTTTATGTCCCATTTATTGTCACATTTCACGGTCTATAGTTGGACAAGCGGTGTGAACTTTATTCGCAATTTTTCTGGGTTACTCAAACGGCCAGTGCATTCGTGAAACACAGGCACTCGAAAATGGTTGAACACAGCCATTTGCTACCTTTTGCACTGGTTGACAGCATTCAATAGAAAAACCTCAGCTAAGTTTGTCAAACTGCTTTTCTTTTCGTTTCATTAGGTTTTTCCTAATGTGCTACGGGTTCGTGAATTTGGCGACGATGCTCAATGGATTTGTGCGAGAGCCAAGCTGGAGACCGCGATTCCGTTGTTCTCATTGGTGCGTGATTGGAGACTGACCCGATTTCTATTTGGATGTTACTGCTTTTATTTAGTCGTGCATTTGCTTTGCTTGTTTTGTTAAATACTTGCTCTGTCTCTATCGGCATCAATTATTTGCCCTTGGTTTTTATATGAATCATTTGACATTGGGTGAACTTACCATTTTGTTTGCGTCATCCAAAGAAATTAAGTTTCTGCCGATTTCGAGCTTCATTGTGATTCTAGCCGATTGTGTTCATTCTGTGTTATAGGTTTCTGTCTCTGATCGGATTCTGCTTGTGCATCGCTTTGATGTTCATCTCAAGTTGGTACTATACAATCGTAGCTTGGGCACTTGCCGGAGCCATATACAAATACATTGAATACCGTGGGTAAGTAAACGGTGCTGCATATCAGCACCTGGATTTTACTTATTTCCTGTTTATACAAAGTGTATGCACAGTAGACCATTCAGGTTCCATATGTGCTTTTCATTGAGGTGGTTTTGCAATAGTTTTCTCTCATTACATTTGAAATTACTTGGTTAACTGCTGTCAATGATCTGTCATGCTTTAAACACTTAAACCGTTGTTTGCCTTCCTGCACGTTATTTTGTCAGGAGCATGGCGATGCTAAGATGATAATACTAATCATTACAAACTAGGGATCTCAATTTGGTTAGCCTAAATCAGTATTGATTACTGCAGTGTTAAAGGAAATGATGATGAACTTAGTGATGTCTTGTCTTCAGGTCTAATTGTACCTTTTGGTTCAGTTGGACGTGATTCCAACCAAATTCGGTATTCACGCTAACAAGCTTTGTGACTTCACTGATTCCATGAAGACCAGCTTAGTCCACTGAAACATTTGAATATTATGCAGACTTAGATGGTTAGGCCATGTACTAACAATGTCAGTTAGTCGCCTGCCACACCGAGCACTGTTCGCCGACACTGCGGCCGACTGGAGTTAGTTGCAAGATGGGCACATGATGACCGGGCTTAAAGAAATGAAATCGTTCGCGAAGGGTTTGGCCACTGTAGTTCGACTTCGTACCCTGGGCTGGGACCCTCGCGACTCACAGAGTCGGTGGTTGGAGACTTTAGGTGAGATGGCGGCTAATTGAGGTCAGTGGCGTGAATGTTGTTGTTGTTTGGCCGAGTTGTCTGTGAAGTGAGTGCATTCAATGACGCGGAGCAGTGAAAGCCGTAAGGAAGCTGTCCTGCTGATGACACCTTACTCTCACTTGCAGCTCGGTTGTTTGTTTGCAAGGTGTAGGTACCGTGATTTCGAATGTTTGAATATAGACGTCGCCATTTTTGTTAGTCAGGTCCTTTCCCACCTCCTTCTTTTCTTCTCTCTTCCTGCATAGGGTTTGCTTTTTTCTTCATAGTTGTGTGGCAGCTAAGAATCAGTGTGGACCACTGATATATTGCTGTCCATGATGATGATGGTGATGGTATAGGAATTCTAATGTTTATCAGCCAATTTTATTGCATTGTTAACACGATCTCTCCTATTAACATTGTATTGCCCACTATGCCTCGATGGAGATTACAAAATTGAAATGGCCCTTGCTAGTCTACACCACCTGTTGATCAGTTGAAATGTTCTTTTGTCGGTTAAGGACTTTTCGTATTTTGTTGTTTGTTGTGTGGAAACAACAGGTGATGGCTGTTGGTTGACCTCCACTTTAATATTGTTGTTTTCCGAAAAAATACAACTAGTAAGGCCTGGGTCAAAAGGGAGTTAAAAAAATTCCCCCAAAAGACCATGCATGCAAAAACCCCTAAATGAGCTCACCATGGAACCAGTTATTCATTTATATCTTCATAATTGCGGATGTTGACGATAATGAGATTCATCGTGTGTTGTTAATTCCCTTAACGGTCTGTCTGCTTGGGTAATAATGGCTTAGCGACTGGTGGACCGAGTGGGGCGCAGATGCGGTCCAACTGTTATGCACCAACTTAGCATAAAATATTGTTCTGCCACGGTATGCATTACTGAATATCAGCACGGTATTGTGTGTATGATGGCCTTTCGTGTGAACTGAAAGTGTGTTTTCTTTTCATCTGCAGCCAAGTTCATCAGGTTACACCTACCGAAACGCTTTCCACTTAAATGCTTTTCACAGGCCTGGAGATTGACTAGCTGGACTGTTGCTTTTTAGTTATTCGAAAGGCAGGTATTCACAGCCAATTTCAGATTTTACGTGTTCTATGAGGTACGCTTATCTGCCACTCTGGTGTACATCAGCTACCCCAGCTGTAAGCAATTTTTAAAAGACAACGATCAGAATCGAAAATGTCGAAGATGACCTTTTTACTTGAACTTCTGATTGTTTATTAACCCATTCGATTCTCATAACGAGACTGGGCCTTGACGCAGTGTGACTGCCCGGGCATCTAGATTAACTTTTTGGGCTAAATTGGCTAGGGTGAAGATTACATTGACATACCTGAGAGGTCAGTAGGTAGGGATCTGAAAAACCGCAGTCTGCTAGTCCTCCGGGTTGCGGGGTGGAAAAAGATTGACATCTTTTTATAAAACAGTGCTGGTTTTTAGTAAAATGTCACCCCGCCCGCTGCCTTGCGATACAGGCTTTTGAGCCAATGACTTTAGTTGAGAACCTTAATCGTTCTGCTCTGTAGCTCTGGACCTCCTGGCATTATATCAGAATAGGTACAGCCGTGAATACTCATAACAGTGAATACTTTAGATATCCCTCTATCCTCGCTTTTCTGTTGAGGGTATTACCTGGTTGATTTTGATAGTTATATCGTTTCCGATAACTTATCCCATTAGGTCGATATTCAGCTAGCCCGTGCAGCAGCTGCTAATTTCCGGCATTAGCGGAACCTTTCACTGGAGGGTTGTGTGCACAATGCTTCTGCACGCACAGTTTTTTCATGAATTTGTCGAAATAGACCTTTTCACGAAAACTGTCCGGTTTCAGTCGCAGACATCTTTGTGACATTGCAAACGTTTGCGTGAGCAACGACAGAAATTCGTCAGCGAGGGAAACTGGTGCCGGCAATCATAGAGATCCTGTCACGCAGACATCGGTGGCTGGGCCACGACTCGTGAATTCTTTCTATCTCTTTCCGCTTATTCGCATGACTGAGGTTGAGCTGAAAACGGCACCTTATTTGCTAGGATATTGTCCAACTTCTTTTTCTGAAGTCTTGGAATTTGGGTTTTGTGGAGCGTTATCATTTTCCCGACTGAAGCTGAGAGACCAATATCTGCCCTTTTCTGAACACAATGTCCGACTGGCTTAGAGTCATAGCCAGCGGCGTGTTTTAAGTACCCTGTATTTCACTGGATCCGATAATAGATTTGTGCTCCTTCCTACGTTTTTATTCCTGTGTCGCACAAATCTGAAATACTCCGTCAGGTTTCATGGGAACATACATATATACAAGTGTAACATATATATATATATATATCCGTGTTTGACATCTTCATTGCTTGCGCACCTATTAAGTTTCGATTGCCAGTATTTACCGGCAAGTTTCTTTCATAGTGAATCAACCATCCATTTAGTTTGGTTAACTGCCTCCTCATTGTGTTTATTTTTCACTTCTATTTGTCTACCTGCAATTGTTTTTGTGCATCTGTGAAGTTTGACAGCATGGCTAGTGACACATCTCTGCACTGATCTCAACCGGTTTTCATTCGTTGTAAGCTCCGTTCGACAACAGTGCACAATACCTTCAGTCGGTTGTTCACTTGTTTCAACCTCCGGATGTTGCACACTAACGTATAGAACTTTCAGCTCATTTCCTGGTTAAATCTTTTGTCCCATTTTACTCACCCGAACTCGCAACAGTTTGTGCCCTGTACTGTCTTACTTGACTGGATCGAGAGATAGAAGCAAACTTTTCCTTCTACTATGTCAAACGTATTTGATTGGTGATCAGTCTGCTGTTGGTCATTACCCACAGACCTATTGAATTGCTTTGATGTGACACAATTAGGTTTGTCAGTTTTTGCAGGTATTTTTATTTGCGTCGAATATTCAAATGCATTTGAAATTACTTCTTAATTACTACAAAGATTCATGAGCAGCCTAAAACCTTTTGTACTACTAACTTGCGACGTGTTTCCTCTCCCAATTGTCGCTCACAAGCAACAACATACCACACAACATAACATTCCAGTCGGATTTGCAATTAACTGATGTTTGTATTAGCTGAAAACAAGACCCTATTTACCCTACATCCTTCCGAATGTTCTCGCTCGTTTTACCCTCTTATAATCGCACAATTTTGCCACTGACATTAGCCTTATTGAACGTATTAGAATGAGAAAACTTGTCACAATTTTTTGACACGGTTCTTGAATCGAACTGTCCTACTCGACTCTTAACTCGATTTTCTGCTTCACTTTTTGTTCCGATTATTCACACACGAGCAATCTGCTCACAACTTTGTTTCGTTTAACCACCCTCCCCCTGTCTTCCCACTAACACTAACAGTATGATACTTGGCGATTTACCACGTACGGTGTCCTCTACTTCTTGACGAATGAGAGAATTTCGCTTCAATTTTTGTTACTCTCATTGCGGGGATCTCTGGAATTAAATCATTCAGGATTTTTTTTTCCCAGAGTTAACATTATTGTAGATTTTGTTAGCACTTAATTGCTTTGTACACATACTGCGTACATATTTGTGGACTGATAGTCTTTTGAATTGACCTACGCAAATTTATTTGAGCAATGGTTTGTCTGGTTGAATAGACGCACAGTTTGTGAAGCAGGAATTGTTTTCTTTTACTATCTCGAATACTTGAGTGTTGAGTGAAACGGGATTCGTACAGGGTACACAGTCATCAACCGGTTCAAAAATCTCATGGCTTCTTAACAACAAACCTATTGATGCCTCCTCTTGATTACCATTTCCAGGGCCTCCAAAGAGTGGGGAGATGCTACCAGGGGATTACAAATGTCTGCCGCCAAAAGGGCGATTTTGAAGCTTGGAGACAAACCAATTCATGTAAAAAATTGGCGACCCCAAATTCTGGTCTACATTCCACTTGATCAAAATCTCCAGGTCCGCCACGATCACCTTTTGGATCTGGTTTATCAATTAAAAGCAGGTCATGGTAAGTGTCTTTCTAAGTTCGAACCTATTGGTAACATCTTTGGGTTTCTCAATTGTTTTTTACTGCACACTGTCGATTCATTTTTAATGTTACCTATACATGCACCTGTTGGCAGGTCTCACACTTGTGGTCTCTATTCTGGAGGGTGACGTGTTTGATCGTAAAGAAGATGCAATGAAAGCCAAACAAATATTGGGTGACCTCATTCGTCAATATCGAATCAAAGGTCTTCCTGAAGTGTTGGTTGCTTCGAATGTTAGTGAGGGAATGAAAAATATGTGAGTTCAAACGTAATTCATTTTTGGACCACAGGGATTAATTTTCAACAGAAAAACACGTGTTGATTTATCGGACGTTATCCGATTTTAAGCAAGTGGTTATCGTTATTACTTCCGATCTATATTTATCCACACATATTGGACTTGTGGGTAAATGTGATCTTTTATCTTCCTTACAAATTAAACTTTCTTTGATGCTCAGGCTGATTATATTTGTTTCTAGAATAGTTTCTTTCCTGACGGTTGCATTGTTGAGGCCGGTTCGACTTCACTGCTGTTCTTCCCGCCAGTGAACCAAGTTGATACAATTAACCGATAATTTGTTCGTTGAGCAGTCGAGCATTTGCCAATTTTTCGAGTGTAACTGGTACAGCAACACCGAACTTGTAATCCAGAAACCCATTGCCGATGGTCTTTCGAAATTGCGTTCTATGTCCCATATATATATATATATATATATATATATATATATATATATTACAGTTTCGAATAATCATGGCAGTGAAAAAAATATTGTGGCGAACAACTGCTAGTCACTCAATTCCAAGCTAATTGTCTCGCTAATGGCTGTTACGCTTCCTCTCATCTATGTCGGTATTTTGTTTCATATTCGAATCACTTATATCCTGACACCATTGGAAAAAAAATTAAAACAACTACTTCCTTACCCGGGCAGTTTGTTAATATCCCAGTGATTAGGTGAACATGACCTGTCTCGTGTTTAATTAGCAGAAATAACGAAATCGAGTTCGCCAATTTAAATGCTAAAATTACTGTCTGTAGTTTGTTCACATGCCGAATATCGCTTGCGCTGTCTCCTGATCTGACGAGTGCGAGTATTTTTCTGGCCGCCAATGTGTGTCGTATTTTTACTCACAACTCAATGAAGTTAACAGGCTACCAGGTTCAAAGTACCACCTCTCTGCCAGTCTCACAGTGTGCCTACATATCAGGTGTAGGTTATTGTGAAATGTTTGATGTAACCAACAAAACCTTTCCGTATTTCATTTCGACTATATTCTCGCGTCCAATCTCACATCCGGCTGCGCGTTTAATCAGCCTGTCAACATCCGGTTTCGCGGTCGTACACTCACTAGTTTTCTGGACCCGTTGTTCTCGCCTTCGCTGTACCAATTTAGCACGAGCATGTCCGTGCCGACAATATCGACAAGCCACAAATCATTCGGCTGATGTCTGCGTCAGTTGTGACATGCCAATTACTTTTCAGTTTCAAGGCGCCTTCATGTATCTGTGGTTTTTCGAAAAACATGATTTCATCCGGTTTTCGCTAGTGTTTGTCGCCTGAAGTATATTTATGTAACCATTGCCCCATTCGAAGAGTGATGACAAGCATCAGTAACACCAAAACAGCTGTTTTCTACTGCCCTGGAAATCATTGACACCAACTGGCCGTAACGCCATGGCTTGCATGTGAACATTGTCATTACCACAACCCATTAGAACCAGTTGCGCACATTTCGGACTGCCCAGTTGTACCGACAAGGGCACCAGCGTGCAACTGACAGTTTTTCCGCTGCTGGTTAACAGCAAGTAATTCTGGCAAACAGTCCATAATGTTACAGATTGTGGTATGGATTTTCGATGAGGTTCACGGTAGCCTTATTTTATCCATTCTCGACTTACGCAGCCACATGTCAGTTGCCTAAATAGCACGTGGCCAATTTAGAAAAAAACGTATAGGACATTAAATTGATTTTATTCCAAATATCACATCCAAGTTTTCACACTAAATTTTGCTGACAGTCATCATCCTCATCATTGTAGACAGCAGTACGGCGAATTCGGCTGATGTTTAATTGCAATACAACCATGAAAAAGATATCAAGTTCCGACCAGGAAAACAAGCCAAGAAATGGAAGGACGTAAATACCACACGCGACTATGCCCATACTCAAGCGCTGAACATCAAAATACCCACATCTGCAAACAGACAACCGAATTATAAGTGAGAGTATGGCGTTGGCAGCATGACAGTTCGCTCACAGCTTTCACTGCTGTGCATCATCAAATACACTTGTTTCGTAGGTAAATCGGCCAAACAACGAGAACATTCACCCCCACTAAATTCTGCTAGTCGTCATCTCACCCAAGGTCTGCAGCCACTGACTGTGTGAGCCACGAGGACTCCATCTCACAAGACGAACCAGACATGCAATGAGCAACCACTTGGTGAATGACTTCATTTCTGTACATCAGACCAACAACTTTCCACCCCGTCCCCTATGCCATTCGACCGCAGCCTCGACAAAAATTGTTGGACGTAGCGGACGACTAGTTGACATCATTAGTACATAGCCTAATTGTCTGAGTTTGTTCGCATCTAAAGATTGAACAAAAGTGCTTGCTCGGGAGTCAGTTACCTGTCTCCTAATCTCTTTGTTGCTTACCTGTCAGTGTCAATTGTTTTGGGCAATCGGGCATAGATGTTGGTGACCGAATAAGTGAAAGTGGTTCACGTCTTTCACATTCTGCTGCCGAGTTTCACGTCGATAAAGTATCACAGCACTCACATCGTCCTCAAGCTTCAGAGCGGTGCTTTCGTTTGTGGAGATGTCCCAGATTCGCAAATACTGGTTTATCATCGAAAACACGATCTTTTATTCATTTTTCTATATTTCCACCACATTGATGCGATTTTCTGAGCACACAAACAATGGTTTTATCGCAAGGATTTTAAAGTTTTCACCAGTGCTAGCATGACTACTTTGCTGAACTTAAACGTGAAGGAAATATGTCTTTTCCTATTCTGTACTGAATAATATCCGTTTTTAGTCCACAAAACGATCGCTACCTGGTCAACTTTTTTCTCAGAGAGAAGCAATTTTTTCAAAGTGTCCTTCACATGTTGACATGCTATATCTCATGGCCACCGATTTAGTAATACTTCAGGGTGAGGTTGAACAGAATTTCCTCCCTCCCACCATTCTGAGCCTATTATGTTGCGCTTTCTCATTAGTTTCAATGTTTATCTCCTTTTTAACCCTCTCTTGTTGGTCCAACACACTGCCGCCGGATTATTCGTCCAACCGATTAACGCTTCACTACACTATATATGTACTAGCCATCTAGTGATAACTTTTTGTTGTCTATTAATTTAACACCGAATACGGAGAGTTATCATCCTATGGTGAATACTAAGCTTGTTCGATGTAGCGAGAATTTGTAGATTCAAATCCCTTTGTTTTCTCTCGCGTTTACTTGGCTTGTCTTCATTACCACCCTCTGTTCACTCAGGGCTCAGTGTGCCGGTCTTGGCAATCTACGTCATAACACGTTGATGGTTACTTTCCCGGAGGATTGGCGCGCGGATAGCGAACGTGGAGGCACCAAAGTTTACCAGTTTATTTGTAGGTTTCATTCACTTTCTTTGGCCACATATATATGTTAATTGTCAACGAAGTAACGTCAGTTCCTGTGCTCTAGTTGAACCCTTTTTTGGAATAATACCTATTCGAACAGGTGCCAGTGTAAACGAAATGAGTGGGTGAATCACTCTTTGGTGATTATTCACTAGTTCAGTCAAGGTTCGATGTAACTCAGTTTTAGTCATCAGTAAAATTAAATATTTAGTAATTGACTGTCAGTTCATCTGACTTTTATGCAGTTTTTTGCTCACCTTACCATCATGCGCGATACCTGAGGGTAACTTTTTTGCGCTATTCACTTCGAACGTCCATCCACAACACGTGTTATTCCCGAAATTATAGCTTTATGTGCTATCAGTGCATATGTTCGTCTCTGATCTCCTGTGGTGACATCGTCGCAAGAGTTCAAAAATGTTATGCTGGCATTAACTTAGTGACTTTCTGAAGGGTCAAAATGCGGTCGAGCTTGTTTCTGACTAACATCGACCTTTTTTGACGGTTGTTCCACCTATCACATTTGACATTTTACCAGCTTTTCTCCATCTGTGTTTATGCGATTGACCATGTCAGGTTTGACATATACATTCAATCTTGGGTGACTTTTGTTGATTTGCCACATCATAATCATCACAACAGCTTCGCGCTTGACCAGAAGGTATCGTGGTTCGGGCTGCCGCTCATCATAACTGTGGCGTGCACTATCCTAGAAGAAGCCACCAAAGAGGTTAAAAACCGAACAAAGAAGACTAAGTGGAAGTACTGGAAGCGGTGTAGATGCGGGTGTGCCATCGATTGCGGCATACCGCTATTTCAAGTAATGTTTCTAACCAGTGATTTGAGCGATCACGAGGATCCCAGCCAGGCAGGTGACACCTACTCATTTTGCTCAGTGTAGCAGTCATCGTCTTCATATTTTGTGACCACATTGTTGCTCGACTACTACGCGATTTTACCCAACTGTTGGTGATCTCAGTACATAATGCCCGATACGGTAAACTCCCAGATGGTATGCGGATTACGTGACCCAACCATCACAGGCTATGCAACGTGATTACATGACCAGTTGATCGCTTGTCTCGAGTTCTCTGGAATGCGCACCGTCGAACAGCCTTATTTCTCATAGTAATTGGCAGAGAAAACGATGTTCAAACATAAAAGGTCGGTTGACTTCATTCGTTGCGAACAGGCGGCGTTTCCGAGCCAAAGAGCAAAACAGAAGCATTACATACTCTTCCCTTCGGTGAAAATCCGTTTGCCGTACGTGCGGCATACAGGGATCTTAACCCATTTACGTACTTCCATGGAACAACCGAATCGGAAGCAGTATTTTAGTTCAAAAAGACAATGACCGTCGGAATGTTGATGCTTTAAGATCCGCTCCAAGATAAGAGTGTGATCAGTGCATCTTCAATAAGACCCGAATTTTGCCTGCTTTTTTGGGTTTACTAAGCCGATTTAATTTGAGGACACTGAGTAACTTAGATGCGACAGATACAATACTGAGTTCTCTACAGTTTTCACACATAAAGATGCGGGTATCGCGTTGCTTAATAAAGCAGATTATATCAACAAAATACGTACCATATTAGATGATCAGACCAAGTTTCGAAAAATGGAGAATGAAAAGGATAAAACCCCACAAATCGAGAAAGCCATATCAAAATCCTTACGATGTTTAAAACAGAGGGGAATTATAGATTCAACTACATTTGAAAGAACTCGCCCCATCGGAACCACGATTCCGAGACTGTACGGGTTACCCAAAATTCACAAAATCGGGGTACCACTCAGACCAATTTTGGACATGTGGAACTCTCCATATCACCCTCTAGCTAAGTGGTTGTCACAAA
>QNGE01001505.1:40575-102236 GCA_008508345.1 Paragonimus westermani | reverse complement strand
GCTACACATTGTTTTTCATGACTACGCCGGGAATTTTTACGGGACTTCAGACCCTTTTTTAAGACGGAAATTACTGTTGACAGTTACTGATCACCAGGTATCTTTTCAGTTTCCTAACCCGCCAAGGGGGGTTTCGTGAGTTCTAATAACAACCTCTCTCCACCGTGGTTGAAAAGAGAAGGAAAGAGAAGACATGGTTCAGGAACTTTTTGCGTTTCATTAACTTAACCTCCGGGCCATTTACGTTTCCGAAGTATGACCGTATGGAACGCCATTAATTGGCCACTCCGGTTCGGTCGTCTATATGGTCTGGTTGAAGTCAGTTGAACTATTCCTCAAAATGATCAACCTATATGCCAGTTCGACTTGACTGACTGGTATAAGTGAATCATCTTTTGCACATACGGTCTCACACTGACTCAATGGCAATGCAATCACGGATCATGGAAGAAAGCTTCCTGCTATTCCCATTTAAAAAAGGCTCGTCCCATTTTTTTTACCCGTTCGATCAAACAGAGCCTATGGTGTTTGCGCAAGCTGTTGGTCAGCTTTTGTTTATTTTTTTGACGGTCGTCATCTTATTCGGAGCCAGGTGAACTCGAGCCGCGCTTGTTCATAATGTTCATCAACGTGACAAAAATCCAGTTTTGTCACAACTCCAAAAATCTTTCGAAACACATCTCTTCACGTCAAGTTTTCATAGATGTGATTTGTGCACAGCTGTGCGCATTTCATGGTCTCCATATTTTCATCACCGCATTTGAATGCAGAAAGAGGCACGGTGTTACATGGAGTCCTTCCTGTTGTTCTCCGCCAACGACACACCACGATTCTATAGCAGTCAGTTACAGGTGGCGCCACTTTATTAAATCCTTTTGTGCATTTAGGAGGAAACATGTGGACTCGACTGGTGCTCTTGCTGTGTGTCCGTCTTGTTTTATCTTCTTACCGGAGGTCATGTCTTCGTGACTGCGAAACAATTAACTGAAATTCCGGAGAAGAGAGTCTAAAAGATGCTCACCAGAAATCGTTGGTGAACAGATTGTCCATTTCGAGTCAGGTGAGAGAACTGAACGATGTGCGCCAACAAACTGTCGGTTCC
Source organism: Paragonimus westermani (assembly GCA_008508345.1). Lineage (NCBI taxonomy): Eukaryota > Metazoa > Platyhelminthes > Trematoda > Plagiorchiida > Troglotrematidae > Paragonimus > Paragonimus westermani. The sequence goes on along the minus strand of QNGE01001505.1, from coordinate 101,134 downwards.
TCCGTTTTCCACTTCGAGGGCAATATCAGGCAACCAACAACACTTAACTTTTTCCTCTTCACTTTTTTCTGTAGTAGTAGTCTATTTCGATCGCAGTGTTCTTTTTTGAACATTGTTTAGTTTCATGCAAACTGTCAACGTACGCCCAATACCACGTACTTTTTCGGCTATCCACAGTTCGTTTGGCGACATTCGTTGATCTTCATTGTTGAGCTATAGTAATAAGCACTGCTCCCCTGCATCCCTGTATGTGCTTACTTGTTGTGGCACAGCCAACTCACTTCCGACCTCCAGCCTCCCTTTTAATACGTTTCGAATTAACTTTTGATTCCCTCTTTACACAACCTCACTCCGTAAACAGCTGTGGTTTGTTATTTTCATATTCGGTTTTGTGGAAGACGCTTCCTTTCTGTAATAATCGTAATTTGATTAATGAAGGATAACTTTTGCATCTTCCACTCTGGCTTGCAGTATGATCAGCAAGCAGTGTGTTTTTGAAACACGTGCACTTATCGGGTATGTGAACCTACAGACAATTGGGAGGACAAGCCGGTAAAATTCCCTGTTTGTGTGACTACATGTGCATATGTTCTTCTGATTGCTCTTGTTATACACGTCGGTTGTAGTGCTGTTGACTGAAAACTAATTTTTCTTCATGTACACTTTTTGTGTACCTATATTGCACGCAATTCTACTAGCTGTTTAAGGGCGCCTTCGTGAACGTACAAGATGCGCTGTTCGAATAGCTATCGTTTTCACAATTTGCACAATTGTCGATTCGTTAATTATTATTCATTGGATGGATATGTATCTCAAATCAGTGTCATCATAATAGCTCATAAAAACCGGTTACATTTTTAGCAATTGCTGAACTTGTGTAACAAATTAGATTATTCTAGTACATTCAGCTCAAAGACAATAGGTTACTACTCATTTGATATATGTTCGTATAATCCGTCTGACTTAAGATAACCGACCTCTTTGTTAGGTCAGGGGTATTGGTATCAAAGTGGTTTGTGACACATTAACTGTATGTGTAACATTTTGTTTTACTACTCGCGTTGTAAATTAAGTACCATTGTTCCCTAATTTCAACTTGTCTCATTCCATATCTTGTTTCATTAATCGTAGTGTTATCGGTCTACTTCAAAATTGACTTCAGATGACAAAAATGATAAGGATTAGTCACTGATAAAATTATAATCGGATTGCTGAAACCTACAAGAACTGTTTCGGTCTTTCTTGCTTGTCCAACTCTCGAACGGATAACCAGCAGTGCACATACCACGTTACGTCTGATTAACCACGCAGTTTTACAGCATTTCCATTCTGTCCCATCGACAAGTGCACAAGTCGTTTTATTTATTCCAATGCCCGAGGATAATGTTTTTATAAGATTCCCTGAATGCGGTTGATTAGGACACTTTGGCTAATTCACTGTAGCTCATTGTATTCATTACATATCCATCACTTCCCCTTGTGATCACTAATCGCTGTGCTAGCAGCTTCCAACCACTCTGTTTCCCCCCTTTCTTCATACTTGAACAGCCACTGTTAGAGCGGCACAGGCGTGCGATGCGGCTATGCTAGTTCCCAAACGTATTGACTCGTTTCCCAAAAGCAGAGCCACACAGATGACAGGTAGTGTGGACGTTTGGTGTATCGTACACGATGGCGGTCTGCTCTTGCTCACTTCCTACCTACTGATGCGTAACCGTGTTTGGCGCAGATGTGAACTACGCATATTCGTCGTTGCATGCGAAGGAGATGACACAGTCAATCTGAAAAAGGACATGACAAAATTTGTTTATGATTTGCGTATCAATGCTGCGGTGGATGTGGTTGCCATGGTAAATTTTTGAAGTCTACCACATTCCGATAAAACGAATTAGTTGTATAAGCCTTTCTTTCGTAGAAGTGACAGTAATTTATTGCTGTTTTGTTTTCATGTTTCTTTTTTGTCGTGGGACAAATTTTTGAGGTAAAATTCAACACAGTATTTTGTCTAAATTGACTAAGTTGTTCCAATCTCTGATACTTCGTTGACGTCCACATCTTTCGAGTTCGGACTACTCATTCAAGCAACACAAGTCAGCATACGTCTTTTTACATATACGCCAATGTTTTTCGCATAGGCTTATCCATACGTTTCCATAAGTAATAGAAAATTTGACTGGTATCACTTTATGATCACTGTCTTCTGAACGATCTTCGCAGAGGAAGGTGACTTGCTGAAATGTAAGAAGGCAAAAAATGGTGTTGTTGTTCAATTTCCACGCAGATTTGTATGACAACATTGATTTTCCAAACAACACTGTGGTAATTTGACTTTGTTCATGTCGCCTACCTGGTTGAACCTTTTGTACAACGTGAACCAACTTCTGCGCCTAAAACTTTATTCGTTGAACTTGTGACGATAATTCTTAGAACACAATTTTATTCTGTTAGTCCACTTATTTTCTTATTTGCTGAATGCGAACCGAATGAGCCATATTTTGTGATTCTCACTTGACCCGACTGTTTCGAAATTCACTTCATCTACGGTATACCACATCAGGCTGTATATTGACCGCAAATTGAGTTAACAAATCTTGACATTCCAACAAGCAAAATTCACTAATCTCGTTTTCCTAATTTCCAAACCTCTTCTTCACGTTCTACAGCTATTTGACCTTCTTTTACTGAGTACTCTGTTTCGAACTTTGGAGTGGTTAGCATAGTGTTCGGTAGCTTCATTCGCAACGATTCCCTTATGGTCCTCCTCACGCGATAACAGATTTTGTCATATAAGAAGGGAAATTGTTCTTTCACAAATATTTCTAATTAGAAAGTTTTCAGTAGGAGGTTTGTGACTTCTAAGAATTGAGTTTCTGGATGCTAGGTAAGGTACTAACATTCGGTGTGCCTTAATTCTTCCATTGTGATTCCCCCATTACTGTTTGTTGAACCAGCAAGCCCGTGGCTGTCTCAAGGGTTTTTGTAGTTTCCTAATCGATTTGACAACGGTAAATATATCCAACGTATGTACATTCTCCATGATAAAAATGACGCAAACCAATTTAAATTAACCCGCAGTATGGCTATTTGTACTGGTGTTCGGTTAAGTTTATCGTTCTAGACTAGAACCATTGTTAATCCTAATGACTCGACCGCAAATGCTTAAACTATTCTTATCACTAAAACAGCCTTGAAAAATCGCCACCTCAATTATTTCATTACTGACTACGTCAGTCTGTTTTGCATCTACTGGTGTGCATGTCTGGTTAATCTTTGTTTGTCTAACACAGAGCAACGCCGATCTGTCAGCCTACGTGGTTCAGCGCACGGCCAACATGGAGGCGCGTCGTCAGCTGTTAATGCAAATGAAATTGTCTGATACAGAAGCCAGGCGGGATCCACAACATATTGTGGATCAGCATCGGAAATCTGTTGGTAGCAGCGATTTTCACGAGTTACATGGAATCCCCAATACCACTAACAACAACAAAACCGTTAATATTAGCAACTCGTCCAGCAACCTGTTGGGTGGCAATGTCAACAATCCGCTTCAAATTCCCAAAGTGACTGTTTTACCGGCCGTTTCAGATAACGAGATGAAAGAGGTGAGTTTTGAGAGCAAAGCCGACTGATTGATTCACTCGCATTGTTTAGACACTTTTGATAGCTGCTTCATTGCTTTTTGATGAGAAGTTGGCATGTGTTTATGTGTGCTACCTTTTTCTCGACTAGCTTTCGAGGAAGGCGTTGCAGTAAAAACTTTTGCGCAACATCCAATTATGATGGCTCTGTTCTTCTCCAAACTATAACCTAACATAGTATTCTGTTCCCAGATTGATAATATAACTTAGATTGGTTTTCTTCTTGCTTTCTTTCAGTCAAGGCAACATTCGGACGATGGATACTAACATGCATTGCCCGTTTTCTGCTTTTTTCATATATGTTCATTTGTTAAACTTTGCTCACTTGTGGATCGAACCTATTCGAAACGACATCAGCTGATTTGAATCGGAATTTGTTTAATGACAACAGAATTAAAATAGATAACAACATTTTAAGATTGTGCCCCAGAATAACAGTTTATTTACAGTAATTAACTTTTGGTTACATAAATTTACGCTACTATGTTCAAGTCAAATAGCAGCAACTTATTTCAGGTTAGATTGCAGTGGTTTGTTTGGAGAAACTGATAATCATTTTATTTGATGCGTTTTTTTTATCTCATCACTCCTCAGACTGTTCGGGTAAATTCACAATGGCGTGGAAAAAAGGCGACTGTTGAACAGACTGGTGTACAGACCACTTTCTCCCCGCTGTGTTTATGCAAATATCTGTTATTTGCGATTAGCCGTTCCAAAAATAATATATTAATATACAATATAATAATATAATGGTTTAATAGCTTCAGAAGGACGCTTTCTTACCATAACATATCAACCTAGGTTTCATGAAATTTGACAATCGTAACATCTGATTAATTACGTTTTTAGCGTGGGTTGTTGTCGGTGTTTGTCGAAACTATCTAACTTGGAGATGGCTTTTCAATTTGTTTCGCTTGTTTGTTTGTTCATGCAGACATTGACAACCGAACGGGTTGAAGTGTGGTCTCCAAAACAGTCAGTCATTCCACCGGTCCCAGCCTCAACTGATAAGGTGGTGACTGAGAAGACACAATGCAGCGTTTCGTTCATTACTGGTCCCAGCCCAGTGGCCAGCGCTCGTAAGCCTGCGCCGTGTAGCGATGATGGCACGCCGGCTGTGGAAACGACTGTGGCCGATCATTTAGCTGGGAATACTTTGGATACAATTCAAAGTGTGAACGAGTTCACCTTCTCGCCGTCTCATCCGTTGGCACAGAGAGTCGCGTCAGCTGCGGCGGTTATGGCGACAAAAGGCGCCTTGGAAAATGCGAGTCCCAGCTCTGCCATATCACCTGGTCCTCAAAACAAGCGGTTAGTTGACCACGAGCTAACCACCTCACGTTTCATGTATATTCGCGTGTGATAATCTGTTTGGTTTGAAAAAGATCAATACTTTCAGAAGGCTGAATCCAATGTAGTGGCGAAGAACCATGGAAGTCAATAGATGAAATACTAACTGGATAGTTTTAACCTGCGTTATTTGTACTGTTTTGTTCTTTAAAGATGCTCTCTTTGGCATATACAGCATCATCCAGTTTCAATTACACGAAATATGGGGAACTTATTTGCGAGAGTCAAAACAGGTCTCAGAGCTGCAAGGTTTTTACAGGATCCATAGTCTGGCTGAGAGAAGTGGTAGTGTCGGTGCGTACGGACGAATAGAAAATGCGCCTGTTCTGACCTTTAGGGTTAAAAGGTTAATCTTTGTCAAGGTTTTGTAGGGGTTTATCGTGGTCAGTTAGGGGTTTATACGAATTGTTTGTAGGCACACAGGAGTGGTCGTGCTGTCTGAAGGCGTTGGCTGGACCTAATCTGAATTTGGCTTGGTATGTTTGTACATGATTCAGACTATTTCCTTTGGTTTCAATTAATGGCCAGTGCCAATTGTATGGGACCCACTTGCACTTGGAGTGACTATTGTGGAGCTATTCCGGGAGATATTCACTCGTAATTTTCAATGATTTTTTTGTGGTCCTCCCAACGTAAGGCGCTTGAGAATAACACATGATAAAGTGGATGAAAATACGGAGAGAATCTACAGATAAACTGTTCTTGAAGACTAGTGTCTGTACATAGCAGGTATGAAGCTATCTGATATACCATATCGAGGGATAAACACTTCTAGTTTTATAAGGAAGCCTATGAGCAATCCTTTGTTTTTCAACCTCATCCCTATTTAATAAACAACAAAGTTGGGCTTTTTAGCCCTTATCTTGACAATTGTTTTTTTTTAAATTGGTTGTTTTGACTTAACCACTTTCGAGTATTTGCCATTGCATGTAGTAGTACTTGTAAGAAGGTAGTATGAGAAAATACTCACACGGAAACTCTCAATGTAATGATTCCGAGCATGTAAATCAAAATCCTTTTTTGTTTTAATGTTACCATAATCGAAAGTACGGTAACACAAACCGTGCTCACTGGTTGACTTTTGCCGATATCTCTTGAACTGTGTTGTGAGTTACTAGTATGTATTACTTAGAGTCTTCAGATCCAGCGTTCTTTTTCATACATATCTTGTTTAATGAAACCAGTGTGCAGTCTGGTTTAATGCATCATACCATACTTCTGCTTTTTATGAATGCAAACGAACACAATGTCAGAACTAAACGATACGCTAGACTAGTGGTTCCCAACCTCCGGCGTGTCGTATCGTATGAATTTAAACCACATGTAGAAACAAAATTTAGAGTTGCACGACTATAGTCAGTTCACTCTAACGAAGAAGACTTGCGCTACCGCTCCAGTTCGAAACTTCATTATTACCACTCATTGTCTTATTCACTACAAAAGATTAGATTTTGTTCCATATACAATAATGATGTGGAAATAACCAGGCGGTCAATATCATAGTTATTTCTCGACTGGATATAAAAAGTCTGGTTTTACCATAATCTGCCATACCAGTCAGGAATGTGCTGGTTTTACTCAGTGGGAGGTGTGGCTTGCGTTTTATTGTTATGAAATGAATTCGGACGATTTTCTTCTGAACAATGCAAGATATAGCACATTATTTGAAGATTAACAAATGGATAGCAAAACCAACATTTGGATAATACATCTTGATTAACTGAACCCCATTCTTTTCCTGCATTTTGCAATTCGATTTACAAAACTGCTGTTGACAGTCGTCGTAATATTTTTTCACTGGAAACGAGTTGACGTTTTCGGTGAAAAAAATGTCAGTAAGTCAGATCTTCGCATTTTCAACTCAAATCGTGATGTTGAAGTCCAAGAACTAGCGCTGATGCGACTAGGACTTACTTTGTAGGAACTTTAAAGAGATCCATTTAACACAAATATCTTACAAATTGGGAGTGATGCTAAGGGACGTTGAATGTAGTCAATGTACCTGCAAGAAAGTGAATTCAGAAGGGGAGTTAGCGCTAATACCACGCATAAAGTTTTGGATCGCATTACATGTCAATTTTAGATTATTTTCATCAGCGAAAGTGAAATTGTTCTACTATCAGTTTCTTCTACATACTTCTGTGACGGCAACCATGCAGTACACGTGAATTTTGGCGCTGTCTTCTCTGAGGACTATCCAAAAGCCTGATTATTATTCACAACGGAATGCAGCTGAGCGCCCACTTGATAACTTGATTGTTTCTAATATGAGTTAGTTGATGAAGTGATCAACATGGTTGCCTCATAAGAGCGTAGCTGGAGTTTAGAGTTTTGTTTTGACAATGATATAAATTATCGACGTGTCATAACGAGAGTAGGGATGGAGTCCGGAACTTATTTTTAGCAATTGCTGACCAGAAAGCTCATGCAAACGTGAAATTCTTGATCAGTTGTAAGCATTGCACAGTTTATTTCCTGTGGACGACCGTTTTTTTTTAAAAGGGAATGTGATTTGTAAATTCAAAACCACTGACGGTTGATGACACTTCTCCACAACTTCCGTTTAACTCACTAAAAAAGCAAAAACAGTTTTCCTGTTCCATCAAAGCCCAATGCTGCTTGGAAAACCGGACTCATTCCTATTGGAGTTTGTTACCGAATGTTTATCTGTTTCGGTCGTGATCAATGTTCAAATTGTGACACAAAATCCATCATACCCATCATCAATATAGAAAACGTTCAGTTGCTGGCGCTCAGTTACTGCAAGATTTCTGCTTTATATTTCGGGCTGGTTATTGTTTAGTTTGAACGGCCTTCAATTCAGACGTTCAGCTATCTTCTCTAAGTTCCATATGAGTATGATTACTACTTCGGTTTGAAGCATTTTGAAAATCCCCAAAACTTTTTTAATCTATAGATTTTAGTTAAACCAACTTCGTAAAATGCATTCGGTCTTATTGGTTTCGAAGACGTATTCCGATCGCTATCGCTTTTTTAGATACCAATGGGTTATCACCAAAATGCTTATTCGTGCAGATAATCTAAAGGGAGATGTTTCTGGTCATTTTTTTAGGAAGTCGAAGTATGCTGAATGTTGGCTTATCGTACAAATTGCTGTTTTTTCACTGTTTACAGATCCAAAACCAAACGAAAAATTCATTCTGCTGCTCGTCTAAACGAACTGATTCGTACACATTCTAGCGATGCTGATCTGGTCATTGTTAACATGCCGAATCCGTCCAGGAATCCAACGAGCGATTACTATTACATGGATTATGTGGAAGCCTTAGCCGAAGGATTGCCATGTGTGCTGCTAGTACGTGGAACGGGTCGTGAAGTAATTACTGCGTTTTCGGAATAATCTCGCTCATACACACCTATATATGCAGGACTTCTGCAGTTATGGCTGTTGGTGTCTCGTCAAATTGTTCCCGTCAATGCCAACCATTACTGTGTTTCAGACGACAATCATGCGTACACAATCAAGCACATTTAAAATCTGACATGAGAAACAGCACTTTCTGTTTGTTAACGTCTAGCCGATTTATTGTCTTTTTTGTTGTTGGTTGCCTTGTGCACTTGGCTGTGACTTACGTGAGACGAATCGGACATGCATGCGACTTTGCCATCATTCTTCCCCTGATGCAAATTTGTGTGGAATATGTGTCGTGTCTATGCTATTGTACAATTATAGTTCTTCAGGCCGCTCTTGCTACATCGTAGTATGTGTTTATCCTAGAATGTATGTGTGTGCATATTTGTTAATATCTGTACATGTGTGTACGTACGGGAACTCGATTACTGAAGCGCTTGTTTGGATCAAAAACTTTTGATTATAGTCAGCGCCGTTTCTAATTAAACTTTTTATTTCCACTACTCCGCTCAAATCTTACTCGGGGAATGATAATAATTGTTGCAACTATTACTATAAATTCATTGTTATTGCTGTCCTACGAAACACAGCTCTTATGTTTGGTCTTTATTTTTCCAATCATCTAATCCCACCTGTATTTTCGTGGAACCATCTGTTCTATGCACACGTCAAACAAAACGAACGGCCCATTCACCGATTTTCAGTGAGATTCGCAATTCTTCTTGCATCAGAACCTTTACACTTGCTTGTTCGAATACCTCTACTGTTGATTAAACTTGTGGTTGATATCAACCGTTTTGCTTTTGACGGCCACGTAAGTGTTTTTGCTCTTCGATCCGTTCACTGAGCATAGTGGGCTGATGCTCAGATTATGATTCCACTTTGATTACTAGTAACATTATTTTCTGTCTTTCTTGTTGGTCGCTCCAACGTATATCTACCCATTGCCATCTTGGAGTTCGTGCGCAGTCAATTTTTATTAAACCGATAAATCAGTCGGACAATGTATCCATCAGTTGATTGACTTAATAGTTAGGCAGGTGTGCCAACTGTGTCCACAACAATCAGGCTGCGGATTTCAGTTTCAACATGGCTTCCCCTTCATTCATCGCCTCTCTCTGCTCAGCTAGCTACTTCTTTGTGAATCTCTGTACCCTTTGTTGATACATAACTTTTAATTCACATGCAGACACACACACTTGTCTACTTTATCCAGATTGTCGTCCTTCTTGTAGTAGATTCATTGATTCACTGTCTTTTTTCTACCCAGAATCTCACAGTTTAGCCTTTCTACAAGAAAAAACTAATCAGTTCTCCAGTATTGCGTTTATCAAATCGATAAAAATTTCGTACTCCTTTTTGTCATTGTTATTACTCCTCGTAATATGAACCTTGATGATACGAACAAACTGTTGTTGGCTGATAAACTTTGTTACGATTTACCACATGAATCCATGTGAATTTAAGATTAATTTAGGCATCTTGTAAACTTGTGCAACTTGTTCACTGAGAAATGCTTCTGAATTTGCTGACTTGTTTGATTTGAAGAATGAAACCTAGGATATATTTTGCAGCTAATGTTTGACGAATGTTTCAAGTGTTTTTTTGAAAGTGTTGTCGTTTTTAGTTCTCTTGATAATTCGAACTAATATCTCTCTCAGCACATGGCGGAAGCGCACTCGGACGAAAATAACTGAGTTCCAATCGAGTCGGCATAATTTCAAGTACGGCAAGAATGTGAGTTATGACCACCCATTCCCACTTTTCACACTTTGTTTCGCAGAACGTCAACCTTCCGACATGATGGGAGATTTGTTTTCACTGATAATGAGTTAATGCTCTCATTTTACACCTCTGCGTATTACTGTTCTTATCTGACTTTTATGTCTGTATATCAGGATTACAGCCACGACATAATCTGTTTTGACTGTGTATTCCGTGAGTAACAAGAACAATACTTTAGACAGCTAGCACTGGTTATGACACGTGAGGCTCTGATCGTATCACAACCCCTAATTGAGACAATCATACTTCAGTCAGATCACTTTTATCATGATCATGGTATTGGTTCACACCTGCTCGTTACTCAAGAAACTTCTGCGCTGACCATAATATGCGTGCATTTAAGTGCTCGTGTGGTCCTCCGCCCCCTAATGCGTTTAATGTTTGGGACCGTCGCTTCACATATGTCGCCACGAAGCAGACTACCTAAGAAAACACCAGATTGGAACGTGTATCCAGTAATTTCTCGAATTCACTGTTACGTAACCTTACTGTCTAGGAGTCAGTGGTTTTCATTCTCAAGTTAGCACCGGACCAGTGAGCGGATCGCCACAACCAGAACACAATTATTATCCGCTAGGCTGTCTTATGTACACACTCATGTGCATGTCAACTGAGTTCGGATGGGAAAGATGGCATGAAATATATTGCGCGCTTAACACCCCCGCGAAATCAAAGCATCCGGTCAGGTTGAACGGCAGACACCCTAATTGTGATGCAGACAGGCAGGTCAGTCGTTATCAAGCTCGATAGACACCGCGATGATAGACATCACTGGTGACAGACACGAAATGCTTATACCCTTAGACTCGTCGGTGCAGTCTTACTTGGCATTAATTATTCCGTTAGTCGATGCATCAACTGGTTATGCATTAACCAAGCCGTGACTATCTACCATCAGTGTGGTATGTCTCTGGTCACATAATTAACATACCAGTAATCGGTACTCCGTGATCATACTGAGCGCCGTTCTACAAATCAGCATTTTCTCATTGGTGGGGCTACGTGGGAACAATATATTGGGTCTGAACAGGGTTTTTTAATCCCTGCCAGCCTCTCCACAATCTCAACCATTTGCTTCGAAGTCTGACTGTATTCGGTCCGTCAAAATTTTCGCAACAATTCACCGTATCTACAACTTCGCTGGCAATTATTGGGAAGGCTCGCTGATTACAATGTGTTATTAACGTCAGGTTTTTCCCTGTACCAGCTGTTTAGCCTGCAGTCTATTGGTCAACTTGTGAAGTAAAAAAAACAAACTATTTTTTTGTGTGACTTCACTCGTTGTCTATTAATGAATGAAAAAAATGTTGGGGTACACGATCAAGCTTTTTATTTGTATGCATGTTTTGAATTATGGTGAAACGCTTTGCTGCTTAACGAACTCTCGACACTAACGAAATTTCCGTACCCATTGAGTTTACGGTATGTCGTTTTCCCAAACTGTTCCTAGTTAAACACGATCCACTCTATGATAAGATAAAACAATTCATATTCTCTGTATCTCATCAAAGTAGACCAATCGTATCCACACAATTCTTACCGGATGTTTCACCTCGGTTCATAAATGCACACTGGAGAAGAACACAGGACGAAGGAGATCGTTAATCACGCTGTACCTTCTATAACTCATTAAACTTATGGCGACGTACAGTAATTTCGACGGACCATAAGCATTTCATAACCCTCTGTCTGATTTTCTGCATATGTTGGGATATTCGCCTAGCCCAGTTTTTCACCAGTTCAACAACGTTAGACTTCCTTGTAGAACCAATGTTCATGGCACGGCTTGATCTTCGAATATGACTTGTTGTTACATTGTGGTTTATCACTCTTTTGTATACAACATTAAAAATTGTGGGAAACACAAATCAAAGACAAACAAGCGTAACATTCTTGTACAAAAGAAAGAGACGGACATGCATGAACCAAAAGACTTGATCACTGATGGTGATAACTGACGCAATTCAGCTTCCAAGTAACACGCTGACCATGCATCGCAGTGTTGACTTCCAAGACAGGAAAATTTGTGTTAAACGATGCAGTAGTTCACTGTGTGGAGGAAGACTCCGGCATACCGAAATGTATGTTACAGCATTTAGACGTGAAACCTTTAATTTGGTTGGAACCTATGCAAATGGAGTTCACTTTTACGAAGTGAGAGGGTGCAGACAGATCGGTGAAATGAGTTTCCTACGGTCGTGTTTTATCTCCTCTAATGAGATTTCGTCTGTTTGATCCAAGTGTGTAGCCGCCCGTAGACCTAGATGAGCGTAACAAGCAGCTTGATTCACCCCCTCACTATTAGTGTGGTAAAAATTATGAAGGCGAACAAATGCCAGTTTTCACCGACCGTTTAAACTTTATTCGAGTCCCTCCTGTATGGATAATCAAAACGACATACAAGCCGTCATGTATAGTCATTATCCGTAGATATGCACTACTGTACGCCTGTGCGAATAGCGTTCTTATTATGCCAACTAGTTCTCTACTATCTGTCACCAATAAAAACATCGTTTCGTAAGTTTGCTGGTCTTCGAGATTTCAACTTGACAGACATGTTGAGATTGGACTGGAACGGCAGCTCCCTGGGGCAAGTACAGTTAATTAGAGCTCAAGCAACTATTCGGTAGCACTATAAGTTACTGTACCGAATTTGCTTGTATTTGGCTACATTCCACTGACATCCGTGAAGTTGACTGAAAAAGGTATTGGTTAGAAAATTTGAGTTTGCTTTGTACTGCCCACAAGTTTGTTCTGCCAATTTTTGGACAAATACGCGGTTACTGAAATTTTCTTATGGCGAGATGACCGGTTGAAGTCAACATATTTATTGCCTCTCATATCAACATATCTAAGCAACATGAGCGTAAATCGCAGCTAAATGTGGTCCTTTGCTAAGATGTGATATCTTTGGAATGTCTGGTGTAAATTGGGTGGAATAGTAGTCGATTCAATCTTCTCATATAAACTTACACGGCGATCTAAATCACTGTTGATATACAGATATACAGTACTGACAAGCTATGCGAACAAAATACAAGTCTAGAGTTTATTTTGATTTGTACTTCTGAATGTGAAAACTGTGACCGAATGTAAGTAGTGTTTAATGTTTATTCTTCATGTCTTCGACTACTTACCACTAAACAACCTTACTCAGTTTGTACTGACTAGTCCCACAATAGTACGAAGTGATGTAGGTTTTCAAACCAGCACTCTTCATATGGTGTTAATAATGTCCGAGTATTATCCAGAACAGAAAACTTTGTTCCACGCACAAATCTGCACGCGTTTCTGTATCAGTCTGGTCTAATCTGTTTCCCACATCAACTGGTTTGCATACTGCTCCTCGCTTTATCGTTCGTCGGAAAGTAGACGTTGTATAGATCAACACCTGGCTTCTTGGACTGTAGTGCTAAATGAAATCAGCCAGGTGAAATCAGACTATGAAGTTATGTGAATCTTCTATGTGAAACATTGAAATGAATAGTGGGATATTAAAGTGAACTATATGTTAAGGCTGGACAAATAAGCACTCCCAAACTCTATTTGATCTTCCAGCTGTGCGGTGTTTACGCCCACTTTTGCAGAGCACTTCCGTTTGGCTTCCATATTTGTGATGAGAAACCACACGTTGACGACAAATAAAAAATCCCACAATATACACACTTCATGGGTTCTATGGGAATTGTACAATCACAGTATTAATGCTTGCGCGTAATTTAACAAAATTAGCAATAGGATAACTTCATTTTCACAATTTTTTACAGTTAGAGCTGAGTCGACGCGGCACACTAAGAGTATTAGGGCAGCAACCAACGTGAGAGGAGGAAGCGACGAATTGGGTTACTTTGGAGTACTTCAAAATAGGTCTGCGGACGGTTTCAGTGCTTTTGCAATAATGTCAGTGTTCAAAGCCTCGAGATAATTTGACGCCGAAAAACTGTAAATCAGAATAGCCAATTTTGCAAACTTTATTGTTTTTAAATTGTGGTACGAAGCGGGCCGCTGCGGTACTACTCAAATGCACTAGTTAGGAGTGCTCTTATCAAAGCTGTGCCGCATGAACATTCTATCAGTATATGACACCTAACACGTGCAGTGAACGATTCCCAAAGCAGAATGGTGCGCAAGCTGACGTGTGTAAAAAGACAAATTTAATCGAGAAAAGTGTCTTCAACAGTTGTGAATTCATAAACCGCTGTTTACACGTGCCCTGTTTTTGAGATCTTACAAACTTGCTTCTTGCGGTTGTTTGACATGATCTTGCACCGACCAAATTGTTTCCAAGTAACTTCGATATTGATTCACAGACTTCGGCGAGTTACTTGTTGAGCTTGCAGTTCTGGATGTTTTATACACTAGTAAGATGGACTGATACTTACAACATTCAATGGTCAGTGATAATGATTAGTTTTAGAAACAATTGCACGACTCTTCATCATCGTAGGTTATTTGTTTGATTTGTTCACGTTGTACAGTGTATCACTGAACAATTAACACCCCAGAATGCTGGCATTCCTTGGATGTTATTCTTGCCATAAATGTACTGTCCAGTTTCCAATCAGCCCCCGTGCCATGTGTAATAAAATTGACGGGTGGCGATTTACACAGAAGCAGCGTTCACTTCTTCCATGTTCTTACTTCGCAGTCGTCTAGAAGTTCTCAATAACGTGTTAATCAAAATTTGTTAAACCCATCAAGACCGTGATCTGCACGATGTTAAGCGACGGACGCTTGTCTACAAGGTGAGTTTGTCAGCCAGTGAACAAATGTTAATTTCAACAAGGCTTCCAAAAAGGGACTGCTGATTTTCTCTATTTGTCAATATCGGATGGGGTGCTTCCACTGGTAGATTGACAGATATTCTGCAATGGTAAACTACAAAAATAAGTGTAATTGAACCAAGTTAGAATACGCGTACAACAGCCTTGTTCTTTTCGAGTGTGGAATATCTAAATATATCGTGCCTTGTGGTGATCTAGTTGTCTGCATGATTTAAGTGTCATGCACAACAGACGACTGTGAGGGCCATGCTACCTTAGGAATGGGAAGCCCGATATCTCAGACTACAAAGCGTGCACTGTCTCCAGGTAGTTGACCGAAGAGAGCTCCGTTGGTCCACTCACATCTAATGACATCAACATGTGAACAACAATTAGGTCAGAAAGCGAATATTCGGTGGTGATTCCTAAACGAGTCCTTTAGTTCAATCCCTGAGAGTTGCATAGACTCTGATGGTTAGGCCATGTACTAATGATGTCAACTAGTCGTCCGCTACGTCCAACAGTTTTTGTCGAGGCTGCGGTCGAATGGCATAGGGGACGGGGTGGAAAGTTGTTGGTCTGATGTACAGAAATGAAGTCATTCACCAAGTGGTTGCTCATTGCATGTCTGGTTCGTCTTGTGAGATGGAGTCCTCGTGGCTCACACAGTCAGTGGCTGCAGACCTTGGGTGAGATGACGACTAGCAGAATTTAGTGGGGGTGAATGTTCTCGTTGTTTGGCCGATTTACCTACGAAACAAGTGTATTTGATGATGCACAGCAGTGAAAGCTGTGAGCGAACTGTCATGCTGCCAACGCCATACTCTCACTTATAATTCGGTTGTCTGTTTGCAGATGTGGGTATTTTGATGTTCAGCGCTTGAGTATGGGCATAGTTGAGTGTGTTATTTACATCCCCTCCATTCCTGTCCAGGACTTGATATCTTCTTCATGGTTGTATTGCAAATGGGCATCAGCCAGAATCAATGAATTGTCGCAAGTCGGCCAACTATTTTCTGGCTGCAATATCATTAAGAGTAAAATTTAACCTTTAACCAGATCGTCTTGTTTATCCTTGGAAAATGGCCACGTCTACATTCTTAATCTATTTGATAAAGCAGAAACACAGTAGAGTGTCGAAGTGCTCAAAAGGTGTCTTCGCGACGGATACCAAGAAGTTTCATTTGATACAGTAAATTGCAAAATGTATGGTATTCAAATTCTACGAAATGATCGTCTTACGATGCTACGATGACACACAAGTCGACCGTAAATTTGCGAAAAATCTTACTAAATCCCAAAGAAAAACTCGGATCCACTAATAAAAGGAGCGTGTTATAAAATATCAGATGCAACGATTGCAAAAAGTATTTTATTTTTCAAATCGCAGGAGGGTTACCTACGTCACAATATGGGGACAAACCAGCTATCAAAAGGCACAATCACTTCTCTGTGATCCTCACTCACAAGCAGCGAAGTGGTTGCACACGCAACATGGACATCGCGGAAGTCCTTACTCAACCAATCACAAAACATGCGAGAGAGTTTCTCTCAGGCTGATATTTATCAACCTGTTCAATAGAAAAACACTGAATTGGGCAATATCAATGAACCGGTGACATGGGGAGACGTAAATCATTATTGAATAGCAACGCGCTACTGGATAGATTCACATGAAAATGTCAAAGATCGACAATCGATAACCAATGGAATGGAAGGGCGAGAGAAGACCTGATTACACGGTTTATAGCTAGCAAAATGGCAATAATTAACCGACATGATTTTGGGTCAGAGAATTGAGAACAAAACTGGTCAATCAGATTTCAGGTCATCGGTTATAACAACAAGATGTAGTCAATCCGATCTATGGTCATGGGAACATTGGTAAACAGAAGCCAATCAGATTTCACGTCGAACGGTCACTCTACAGTCTTACATAGACAGGCGTTCATCAGCCTTCACAGGCCGCAATGCTCAGACAGAACGCTTAAAAACTTGTGAGTTGACGATGCAACCTTGTTTGGCGGTAAAGCGTCTGCAAACTGAAGGTTGAGCTCGACAAGCAACCGTGAAGGGAAACTATAAGTCTCGTCTACCAGTTGTTCATCTATTTCTGACAATCACGTTGAAGTTGTAATCCCTTTTTTGGTTCAGTGTTGAGTTGTATTTTTTTGTGCCCGGTCGGTTACATTGTGACACAAATTACACACTTTTACTCTTTGCTGTTTTTAGCACACCATTTACTCATCCCATACTATCACTCCTTTTGTTATGTCTGCCGTTTGGACACGAATCCAATTCAGAAAGCATTCCAATGAAATTCCCGTAGAGAATTTTCTGTGCTTCTTCCGTTATGCAGAACTTTTCGTTAACGGTGCAAAACGATGTCTGAAATCTCAACATACCATGTAGAGCTCTTGTCTAAACTTGCTGCTCCTCAAGCATCTGATTGATGGAGCTAATAATCACTCCTAAGGGAACATTTATACACCTAACTCCTAGTAATTTAATTTGTTTGAACGTTTTGATGTAGCGATTGATAAAGATAGTCGAAAGTTTTCTAGTATCTCGTAGGTTACAGCAACTGGTCTCCTCTGCTTCAGTGAATTCGTCAGCCACTTGACCAGTTTGGGATGAAGTCAGTTCAACTTTCAGATGGTCGATATAGGAGTTTCACAATATTTGTGCGTTTTCGGCACTGTGTACGTATGCCTGTTACCGATACTTCGTCACTTAAGCTGTCTTAAGACAAAGTCAGGTTTTCTCAGGGGATTTTCTTTATTTGTGTTGCTAACTGCAAAACCCGCTTGAATTTCGTTGAAGCTGAAGGAGCACTGTGTATTCTTTGTATGTGCCAGGTTGTAGCCGTTGAAAAGTTGCCGACCTCCATGTCTGAATGAAGTGTGTGAGTAATGGTTTTATTTATCAGCTGTTTAAACTTCTCTGTTTGGTGTTTTACCAATGGCTATTGCCGACGGAATATACCGGTTCTGAGTTAATCCTGAGGGCTAATTAAAAGTGGCCAGTTGATAATCGAAAACTACGGTTAAGTTTTGTCTCTGGATTGTTATTCCACGTTGATAGGATGTGACAGTCTTAACCAGAAATGTGAGTACTTGTAGATACTGTTTGTTCGGACACATCGTTGGTGTTTTTGCCTTGGTAACGATCTCAAATCAAATAATCCTATGGTTGTATTGCATTTTCCGAACTGAGTAGTGAACTGCAATCTTTACTGTCATCAACTGTTGGTTACTGGCAAGAGCGCTTTGAAATTCATCAGGCCCGCGATGTGTTTTAAGAAGTTCATTTACCTTAATCATATGAAAACTTATGGTTGTTGTAGGCAGATCAATACTACTGTTCCGTTCATTGTTTCCACTACAACCACTCCTTTCACCTTTCAAGGAATTGAGGTATGACACTGAAATGTAATAACCTGAACCCTTAAATTAAGAACGCGTTCCATTTTCTAAGCCTGTTTCTAGTAGATATTGTCTGGTGTTTAATTTTGATGGCAAATTAGATAGTCTTCAGGCTGAAATACTCCTGATTTCACTGAATACGCAGAACGAGACGTATTTTGGCATCACTAAACGGTTTTGAGTAGTGTCATGGCATTCAGCTAACCGTCCGTCGGACGATTATGTATGGTTCACTGCAACAAGAAAAATCTGTACGTAACTGTCTTATACAAAAATAATGTGCAGGCCACTTTGTTGGAAACGATCACTGATAAGGCATCAGATGTTTTTTTCGAACGATTTGGCCTTTATGGGCAAGTTTGTCAAAGGAGTTTATAACACTATTCCGGACTTGTTGCGTCTAGTTGACTCATGCCTCATAGCTTATATCATCTGCCAATTGACTTGCATTTCCCACACTAATCTTCACTCGTCCGCCTACATTGGTTTCAGGTCGAATTGGGTATCCTGTTGATTAATCACATCGCGAGTGCTATTCTTCCATCAAATCGATTTTGTTCCTCTTAATTTCACCCTCGTGATAGGTCTGATGCCGAAAATAGTTCCACATTTCCTGTTGCCGTTTAGTCGACTCATTTGACGGCCTTCAATTTACCCTCTGTGGAATTACACAGCTTAGTCTTGTTTTAATCTGCTTAGTACTTATTCTGAGAGCGTCATCATGCCATGTTCAGCGGGGATAACTTAACACTTCTGTTATAGATCAGGAAACACGAACAAGCACAACAGTGCATACTACCTGTTTACTATCAGATGGGGCGTATTCATCTATCCGTGCAGGGAAGCTCCGTATGCAGTATGCCATAACACTGCTGAGCTTTTGAATGAGAACAAGTTATTTTTGCGCTGTAATATCGAACACAAATCAAGTTATCTGGAATTCATGAGGATGTGACGCTGGAATAAGCTTGCAAGAATGCAGCGCAGTTTATTTCACCGTGAATTTCTGTTTTGTTGCGAACATAAATGAGTACAAAGTCAAAACCACGGCATTTTGCAGAGCCGTTTACTTACTGGTTGAGAATTGGAAGCTATTCATCGACAGTGTTTTCATTAAGGATACATAGTTGAAGCTGTTACTGTTGTGTCGAAAAGTGTCTCTTTACAATCGACGCCCGCTTCGGTTACTGTTGCTCGTGGAGTTGGCAGGGTAGCAGACGGTGTGACTGAGTAAACGGCGGAAACTTCGAGGAGTTTTTTCTGGTTTCTTCGCATTTGAAAAAATCAAATTACTCTGTGTGACATGTAGCAACACTGAACTTCACCCACTACACTGACGATAAGTTAAATGTGAATATCGATGTAGGATAAGTACAGCACAGTAGACAAGGAATAAAGCTTTGAAAAAAACCATCTTCTATCTAACCTTCGAATAAGCTGTGAAGTATCATATTCTCTGGCAGAACAACGTGTTTGATGAAAATAGAGTTTGGTTAGGCGGATTTCGGAGGCTGGTGGAGGTAGTGGAGTCATAAAGCCTCATCTATCAAGGACCACCGTGATAAAAATTTGCAGATATGTCCTACGGAAGTGAATTCGCTAGTTAATTAATATTCTTTACTCGACCCAACCAGTTTATTCCATCGATTTGACACATTATATAACACCGATTTGTAAGTGATAAAATTCCTTTGAGGTTCTTCTGGTCGGAAATAGAGATCGATATTTTTCCCGAACAGAAGAATCGATCTCATCTTCACTTAGCAAACGCTGATTGGCCTTGGAACTGGGCAATCTTTACAGTCTTGACAAATCACATGCGTTAATTAAATGCGAAATTGCACGGTGACAAAAACGTCAATTCAGCTTGCTGTGTGCATCACGGAGTATTATGGGAAAACCGGGTGCTACGTGACACCCAGATGAAATTCCACACTGAGGCTGTTTTTCTGTGTTGTAAAATATTTAAAGAAGAGAGAGAAGTAAGGTTCTATTCGATTCTGGCAAAAGAAATCATCTGGTTTGGAAAACCAATTTCGGAAATACATTCATGATTATGGCATATATGATTTTTAAATCCGAACCTTTTAAAATCCCTATCATTTCAATAATAAACATCTCACCGTTTTCAACTCAAAGATCTTGTGAAATTCTTAAAGATAAGTAAAAATCAAGGGGACTTATCCAGTTCAATAAAACGTTTGTCGGTCGACTGGTTTCCGAATGTGGGATGAATTTTGAGTATATTTGTTTTGGTTTTGATGCAACGTATCTAGATGAGCAACCATTCTCAAGACTGAATTATGTCAAGTTTGAATGTCGAGCAAATTCCTTCTCATGGCTTTCCGTCCTTGTTCTTGATATCTGAAAACCTGACGCTCCGGTTTAGAAGTATATTGAAGGTGATAGAGCAGCTTCAGTCTTCTAGCGAATCCGGTACAAGCATTCTAAATAGCTTGCAAGATTATCTTTTAATTTAAAATGTATGATAACGATTGCCCGAATATTGTAAATCCAGAAACACGCATATGTTTTTAAGATTTAGTATTCTCTCTGATACTTGTACAAATTCATGATTTGCTATGTGGCTTTCTCAATGAAAAAGTTAGATGCATCTGAGATACGGGATAGCGAGTCAGTGATGGTCTAGGTTCACGGGCTTAACATTCATTAACTACAGTCAGTCTGGTTTGTTTCACAGCATTTTGGTAATCACAGTTGCGTACTTTCTTCTGTCTAAAACTTTGGTGAGAGTATGCTTCACAACCCACATGCGAAATATTCAAGTGACCTCTGAGAGTACAAGCCTGTGAGAGTTTGAACAAAATGAGTACGAACAAAATAACAAAGTTTCAGAACAAATAAGACTGAGAAGCCGAAAATAATATTTTACATAAATTAGGTGGTCTAAGTGGTTTTGCTTCATTTGTGCAGGACTGGAAGGTCATGTGGCAACTAAATTAACACCAAGCACGTATCTATTCTTCTTGTATCAGACTGACTGAAAATGATCACCTGAGGAGGTATACTGTAGCACACTGAAATCAGAATTGAAGACCTTGCTTTTTCAAGCTGATTTCGCAGACACGTGAGAATGGCTAAATTCATCCGGATTTTGACTGTAGCAAACTGCCCCAGTAAACTTTCTTTACAAGTGTACAGTATTATATGTTATTCTGATTGCAAACTACTGCAAAATTTTCACGGTTTTCTCTTTAAAACAAATGTAACTTCTGGGTACTTTTCCAGGAGGCTTCACTTTGTCAAGATGTTGTGTAAACTTCTTTTTATTACCATGGAAACTTCATTTTTTTACCACGATTAATAACGAATGGTGGTGGCGATTCATACTCGTTTTTCTGTATGAGTGAGGTACATAACTCCAGACTTGTCTTCATCTGACTATCCGTCAGTCTATGCAGCAGCCACCGGTCAAGCTTTCCTATTTTCCGTTCTACGTAAATGACTCCGAATGTTAGTGGATGAAACGTCGCTAAATCTGCACAGGTAATCAAATGGACAAATTACAGTTTATTCATTACGGTGGCAATTTTGGGCACCAAGTCTTTGAAGGCGACACCTGTGAACCATTTTTGAACTGCTATTTCTTTTGGTATACCTTTATCAAGACTTGTAATCATTCAGCTGTGAAGTTAGTTTGGATATACTCAGAAAACGTGTTAAAACTGGCTTTGTTCTCTGCCACTTTTAGGGCTTCACGTAGAACAATGTTCATCCTAGCTACACTGCAAACGAATAACAACAATAATGTTAAAATAATGTGAGCTGATGCTACTCAGCTACACATACGTGGTTTCTGTCTAGATGGTCACAGAAAGTGGAGAAAATTTCAGCATTGCTTACAATCGAGATCATATGATTGTTGAAATTCAACCTTCGTTCGACTCGGAAATTGTAGAGCGTCTGAAGTTTTTAAAATGTGTTCAGTATAGTGATACGGTGTATTGTTGATCGCATTTTTTCATCACAATTATCTATGGCCTTGTGTGTTAACCCAAATTTCAAATAATTGTCAATGTAATTTTTAAGTTGATAATTTGCTGGATGGAGAAATGGTTTAAATTGACAACATATACTCGATGTGTATGGGTTAACGCAAATTGACATATTACGAGATAACGGACATATTACATGAAACAATTGATAACTTAGATTCAGTTTGAAAATTGTAAATTTGAGTAAACCAACGAGTATTTTTTGTAATAAAAAACATATTTGATAAGTTTTTACCAGCGCTGGGATTAGTGTACCTGGTCAGTAAGATTTTGTGTTCAACAGTATAGTGTGTCGACCATTCTGTCCTTATTTTGCTGATGTCAAGTAGCCTTGTGAAAATGTATTCCAGTCGGTAAGATGGTCAAGGGAGTAGCTGAAAAGTTTACTAACTACGTTCGCACAGATGCACTATAAAACAGTACTGTCAAAAGGAAGACAACTCACAGGTTCTTACAGAAGGGTCAAACTTAACTGTTACTGATTTTTGTGTGTTGGATAAGAACTAAATTTTATTGGTTGGTTCACATATGTATGAAAAAAAGCAAATTAACCTGAATAAGAGAAGTGTGCCCATATCGGCATCGAACCTAGAAACACACCGAATCGAAACTTTGACAAAAATGTACATTTGGTGATCTAAGGGATTATATGGTGTAGACGCGAAACTTGAAATTGTTAGTTAGTTTCCCACATGTGTTGTTCGACTGCGGATACTAAAATCCTAAATTGATCCGAGTAAACCTTGGGAATTTGAAAATGCGTTCCTATATTAATACCGCCATGCTACAGTAACTCTAAGTTCATAAGCTTGTTTCTGCTAATAACCATTTAAGGGTTCTTTATTGGTGAATAAGAGGAGGTGTGTTAGCACATGACTTGGTGTAGAGAAGATTTCAAGGGTGAGTATTAAAAATCACGAGGTTACACACACCTCTAACCTTCCTGAAACGAAACATTACATGAGGCTTTTGTTCGTTGCTGGCTGAACACATTCAATGAGTCAGTGTTGTGTAGCCTTAAAAGAGTGCAGTAAATCGTTCAGGGAATAATGACACGTTTGAGGGAAACAGAATTCTCCCCTTTGTAGTGAAAAAAAATCAGAAAGCGTTGTTCCCGCAAATCGCTCCGAAGTTAAATAGAAAGACGTACAAGAACAGCCAAGTTGTTCCACTCCAAAACATGTGTGACAACGGGAACAGTGAAGGGTATTTGTGTGGTGCATAGTGATCTACAGGTATTCTTGAATCAGAAGATTAAAGGGTAGTTACTAAAGGTAGTAATTAAGCTCACTAAGCCACTAATCATCATGTCGGAATAAAGGTAAGCTGGTTAAATGATAGCAAACGTTTCTTCTGTGTGGTTCTGGGGACTTCTGCTCATTCTGACTCGACAGATGTGTTCTCTCAAGAAAAAAGGCGGCTTTGCGCTGAAAAATGAATTTTCCTAGCAGACAAATCGTTTTTGAATAAGTGGAATCATTTTTTGTGTTCTTTACTAGATTCCGGCGAACTAAAGATTTGAACGCTACGGAGGAAAAGCAGGTATAATTGTCCAGAACTCAATCTAATTCATTTAGCGAAGTTGGTGCAGTTTTGTTACATCTGAACAGCTTTCAAACAGAGTTAATGTGTTCATCGCTCAGGTCTTTATGTCATGTTCGCATACTGTTAAGTCACGCGTTTTTAAGAACCCATGATCAACCACACTGTTCTGACAGGTGAAACAATCTCTTTTTCCCACAGATGCATTGTTGTTTTTACTTTGCCACCTCCTGATTGGTCGATTGTCGACGACCAATTACATTTTCTTGATATTGAGTTCCACAATATTGCCGGTCTCTCTAACCATTCAGCCTTGGCCATGTGAGCGAACAACTGTGTTTCCTACTTTTTCCCGTCGTGTGTAAACTTAACAGTTTTCAACCAAGTGCACAGGCTCAATGAGTGGAACTAGTTGCGTATCGGTCCCAGAACACCCCACACATAAAAGTAGTTGGTTTGTTGTCCCAAAGGTAGCATTCAGCAAAACTACGTTGGCGAATATGCACGATTCTTGATTTTTCAAATTTAATCGCAACTCCCTATTTCTGGTTTTTTGATCGCGACAACATGATATGTCATATAGGTCTTCCAAATCTTCTGAGCACTGAGCAACTCACCGGATTTTAGCGTAGAGCAAAACTGGTGAGTTCATAACACCAACATAATTAAGAACAAGTCTTATGAGCAACGAGGAGAATTAGATGGATGTCATCGTGGAACCGCTTTGGTCATTGTCCACTCACCAGGGCACTGAACCTTTCTGTTTATTTAACACTGCATTCACGTGACCAATTATTCAGGGGGGTCCTAATTTTGGAGCTTCAGCTTCATAATGGATCCATCAGACGTATCAAAATAATTCCAATCTTCAATTTGGAATACATCGATAAGCAATTCAGTGTAAGATATCCTGGTAAAATCTCACGAACAATCAAGGGTTTTGATGCACGAGTACCACTGCGTTAAGCCCGAAACCCTGACCATAGTAGTCATTTAGTAAGCGTTGCATACCTTGGGGAAGACTGGAAGCTAAGCTACTAGCTGATAGTTAAAGGCAGATTCATTATGTTCACTGTTGAACGTAGCCCTTGTGAACACTTGAGCTTCCGATAAACGCTGCGCTGAAACATAATGATTTTAAAGCACCTTTTTGCAGTTATACTAATCCTTAAGAAAGGTTTTTAAGACGACAAGGGCCATTTATCCTGAACTTGGTACTTGTGTAAAACGTGATTTTTTTATTGTCAAGAATTTGTAAAAGTGCGATTTAAGACAGTTCAGTCACTCGTTACCTGTGTAGACCTTCCTCGTAACGCACCTTCATACAATAATCCAACTTTTATTACTGTCGGGAAGAGTGTTAAGACAATTGAATGGTTTAAAAGTTCTAGCTGCTAATGAGTATAATCTGCTATAAGTAAAGTGTGAATGTGACCTAGAGGTGCCATTCTGAACAGAGCGTCATGCAAGACTGAACCGGTTGTCTGCGCAGAAGGTAATCAGTAGACCACACTGCTTAAAAGCTTGAATTTTGAGCTACGTTAACTAGTAACTAGGTAACTCAGGAGAGTCCAGACGGATCCGGTTACGAACTTGCCAAATCACTAGTTAAGAACATGAAAGAAAAGAGCTACACCACTTCAGGAACAAACCCGCAGTTTCTACAGAACACCCTGGTGCTATGGACAAGTAATTTGTCGTCTTTCGATTAGCATTCATGAGAGAACGGAAGATAAGTATAAATGGTGGTTGCTGTTACTACTGACTGATGAACGGTTCAGTCTGGATCAGCTTGTGCTGTTGGCCAATGGTTGTCCCTCATCATAGTTAAGTCGTTGGAATATTGAATAAAATACAAACGTTTTATCGGGCAGACCACATTATCTGCCGTTTATTACAAGAAATCTCTGAAGTGCTTAATTTGAACAGACTTTGCCCAGTGCACATGGTGGGAAACTTGCCCGTTTTGTTTAAGAATGAAAGTACATAGACGAAAAACATTACCGGATAGCAGTTTTACCTCCTTTTCTTGGCACGATGCAATGATTTACTTTAAGCGATTCAGCGAATAAAAAACTTGATTCAACATGCTCTACTATGGTTGCCGACCTCCGTCTTCTGTAGGGGTGGGGAATATTCCGGTTCTTTATACTGTGAACAAAAATCGACAGACTCATGAAAGCCAATCTAAATCAAGTGTATCGAACTCTGTGATGCACATCGGCCAATATTTCTCAGATCCGTTACAGAGTCAACCAGACGGAACGGACAAGTTACACAAGAGACTACCAGACCTAATTTGCGGCAGGATTCCCCGTACACTGCATGAAAAATAGTATGGAATCAGGCACACACCACATAATGTCCTTGTGTTTACGCTCCTCAACTTCTTGAGTCTTGGACTAATATTGTGGACTGGTAAACTTGCCTCGGTCGGGGTGCCCACATAAATGGAGTAAACGCTTTTTATATCGTTAAGTTGTCACAACTTCATGTCAGCTATCGTATGAGAAGCAACACGTAAGAGGAGTGTTGTTTGGATATCCCTGTTATCAGAATGTTGTGGTTTTCAAACTTCCTTACGTTGGACATCATCAGGACCAAACTGTTTTAATAAATTTGATTGTCTGTCTGTCATAAGGTTACAAACCTGCAGGTAATACAAAGCTACCCTTGGTTGGACAAAATTCGATTAGTGATCAACACACAGCTATCCGTGGATTATGTGG
Source organism: Paragonimus westermani (assembly GCA_008508345.1). NCBI lineage: Eukaryota > Metazoa > Platyhelminthes > Trematoda > Plagiorchiida > Troglotrematidae > Paragonimus > Paragonimus westermani. The sequence continues at coordinate 74,513 of QNGE01001505.1, read as the reverse complement.
CACCTTTGATAGACAGTTAATTGTATCGACAATGCTTGCTTTGCGGCGCCGAACGCGATTACCTGACCGTTTTCTGTGCTTTATCCACCCGCACTTTGGCAAATTTCACATGCTGTGATCCCAGGAATATGTGACTGTTTTGGTAACCTGATTTGAATGGTTGGATGGGATCTGCACAAACAAAATGCTTTGAATTATTCTCAGAACCTATCAAATAACGCTTGATGGTAGCATGTTTGCCGGATGAGATTGCCAGAACTGTGGAACTGCTAGTCAAACGCCTGTCTTGGATATGAGCTATGTATCCAGAATCAAAATAACAATGAAATATACGACATCCTTTCGTTAAGGCCATAGGTGAAGTGCGTGTTATGCCAAAGATTCTGTAGCGCACTTTTTTCTCCCGAACATGGTAGATACACTAAATACTTTTAGTTCAGTTCCCCTTTAAAGCTGTATTGACCAATAGCAAAACCGACCCAGATATTGGTGGGTTTTATGCAACAACCACTTTATAATCCATTTGTATGTGGTCGCCAAAGGATCTGATGAGCTTTATGGTTCGCCATCAAGTTCCAACAGATACACCACAAACGGTAAGAACCAATCAGAATAGAACGTCTAACTATTCAGATGGAAGAACATAGGGAGCTAAGTGTAGGTCGAAGACTGTCGCTCACACGGAGAGCAACCAGCACATTTATGGAAATCACAACAGCTGCAGGTGTTCCGGAGCTAGCAGAATAAAAGTTCGCCGTTTGAGAATGGCATGAGTGGTTGTGTTCTGAGCGTGCGTTGTCAGTCTATAGGTTACGCCCAATCTACACGGATGTTTGAGGTTCGATTAGAGGTGATTTACTTTGAGAAATCAGCTGGTAGTATCTATCAGTGCATGCAAAATCGACCGTTATTTTGAAATCACAGCAGGTTTACTAAGTTCAGAACAACGGCTCAAAAATCATTGCAAGTTTATCACTAGCAAAAAGTCAGAAATGTAAAAGATAGGCCATACTTTTCATTACGCCTACCTGCACAGAATACGAAACAGGACAGAAACGCAGGCGTGATCAGAAATGGCATGGTATCTCACACAGCAGACCAAAGATAGAAAGATACAGCGTGGAATGACCCAAAAGAATGTCTGGCCAGATAGCTTTTTAATCTGGTACCTAACATGTTACACACTGCAGTCTGAAGACTGAAATTCACTGATTTTTAAAGCTTATCAGTAGTGACCGTTGACGCGAATTTTTGTGAGGTATCGCTATTTCAACTAGTCATCTTTTCCACTCCATTATGTGTGTAACCTTCAATCGGTCTTGCCGACTCAACAGCATTCCATCACGCCTCACATGCCGACCGATAGATGCCAGACCATTGACGAGGAATACTGAGAATCGATTTCACTTACGTAGCAAGCCACGCAATTATATATCACGTTTGCACCTTTCAAACAGTGCTCACTACTCCAGTCCACAATCTGACCAATAACGCACCCGTGAACGTTCCACCTAAGACGTACACCACAAACTTTCTTCGTTAGTTAGCTTGTAGTTGGGTAGTTGACACGGTGTAACCCACTAGTGCATTTGACTTCAAGAAATATTTTTACATCTCAAGTAATGACCAAGTATGTTTGTCAGGAAATGATCAAATGACACTGGACCTACAGGGGAAATCACTACGGAGCTATTCCCAGCGAAATCTTTCGCTATCCGTGTATCCTCAACTTCCGACAAGATTCATGATGTGCACACAGAACTCACAAGACAGATTGTTGAACACTATTTTAAATGCTTCTGCAAATCCTGGCCAAAGAAATGTCTCTCGATTGCTTGTCTAAAACTGTTATTTCCGAGTGGGAAACACAAAGCCACTCAGGTGAAAATAATTTGCTTTTAAAGAATTCTAAATCACCAAACACCTGACGCGTTCCACTACGGGGACCTATAAAAGCAGACCTGTGACCTACAGTTTCTCTACAAATTTTAGTCCTCATTGAACTCATTGTGAACTGTGGAGTTTATCAAGTCGATCGAAATCGAACATTCTTAATGCCTGATTGATAGTTGCATGGGTATTTAACGAAATTTATTTTTACGTTACTTAAAGCTCGAAGTTGTGTCTATCGTTGTGATGCATTGGAATTGTCAGTTTCTTAAACCTTAGTTTACTTGGGTGTATTGTTGCTGGCAACGCTTTAATACTTGTCATGTGATCTGTCCAGTCTAATTTCGACGCGTATGCTATTTTGGGGTTCCACGTGCTCAACATTTGCTTATGAGTAATTTTTTACGTGCCGGTCACACCGGTATGTAATAAGCTCACTGATTACAGGCAGCTTATGTTAGGTGGGCAGTTGAAACATGTGTATACATTTGAGGCAGAACTGTTAAAAATGTGAACAACAAGACTCATCTTCAATCGAGGATTTTTAAGCATATTTGACAAACACGTGAACAGAGTTGCTAATCGGTGAGCAACCTGGAAAATTAAAAGTACGCTAGCATTTTATTACATGCTATGATTTTGTGAACGGTTGCCTAGAGTTTGTCGAAACACACCACCGCCTCATTTAATTAACGGCTGAAAGCGATTAGTTGCGTGAAAAATTGTGTTCTAAAACAACATTAATTGTGCACAACAAATTCAACCATCGATCAGGCAGTTACCCCCTTTATCGCGAGGGCGACCTTAGTACATTCGGACCTAGAAGCATTGTTGTTTCTTAAGAATGCTATCTTCGATAAAATTACATTCTTGCCAGACAGTCAACCGTGAGTAGTTAGCTGATGACAGGTGAAGCGCGCCCAAGAAAGGCGACAAAAGTTTTATTCAGATATGGAAAATGTTGAAAGAGTTGAATGAAATTGGTAATCTCATACAAAACGTTTTAGTGGTTTACGCACTGCCACGATATTTTCAATTGGTGTGTGCATCTGTGAACTGCACAAATCCGTGAGTACGTTCACCAGAGTACAGTCAGCTGTGCCAACTAAAGGCGAAAGAAGAGAGCGAAACAGCTGGATTAGTATCGGCAATTATTAGATATCACGTTGAAACTATCAGTTTGGCGATCTTATCGTTGCCAGAAAAAATAACTGCCAGCGTTACTAGGATAACCAGCAACAGCACTTAGGAGGTCCTGCCAACGGCTTGTCCCTGTGGTGACCGTTCCCAAATAAGGATAGTATGATAGGTGGGGATTTATAACCCGGTGATAGGTTCCATTCTCTTTTCCAGCACGGATTTATAGAACCAGTAAGCCAGTTTGTTTAAAATTTTCTTTTCGAATAATTGGAAGTACCGGGACACAGTTTTTTTCCCCACAGATTAAGAGCCAACATTATGGTTATTTCTTTTGATGACTGAGATCTACTTATTGCAAAATTATTTTCAAGTTTACCTCCAGTACGTACCTGTGCGTCTCTTCACTCAGCAACCGCACCATACTACTTCACGTGGAAACAAAGTTTTGTAAATTGAGACAACCATCTGTGCATGTTTTGCACACCATGGTCATATCTTCGTCTTAGTTTTTGATGAGTTTTCTTACTATCGTGTGGACCCATCAACACTAGGTGTGCTGTGTTTTTTTTTCAATTTTGTCTGACCGTCTTAAAACCGCTGTTATGCTAGTGGTAATATCACTGAAGTACGCTTCATGATGAAACGTTGCATCTAGTACAGTGCTGTTCAGTCTTTCGGTTTTGGGCTCATTAGTAATAAAAAAATTTCGCTGAGGGCATCAATTCTGACTTAACGGGTGCTAGTTTATGTCAAACCCACTCCTCTCCAAAACAGAATGATATCTACTACCTCCTGAGAGACTTAGTTGCCTTATTCAAGCTCTTGCGTAAGCATTTGTTACGCTATTGTTACACGGCGCTGTTGACTACATACTCTTCATGTCTGAACAGTTTACTTCGATACACTTTAACGAGCCTATCTTGATTTTAAGGGCTGTTCATCACGTATTCTTCTTCCTGAAAGTGCCATTTGGTAACTGGATTTTTAACTCGCTCACTTATAGCCTTCGGATTCAGATAATTTTTTCTACACTTTGTTTATTTCATGACTGACTGTATGTTAGACATTCAAGCCCTCTATCTCAAGTGGCATAACGTGGCTTGAAGCATTGTCCTACGTCCACCTCTTGCTCATATTTGTATCTACCCGGACTGATTCTGCTAAAATAGCTCATAAAACGACTACTCTTACTAAGGTGATGTCGTCTCATACGTCTATCAGCAAAAACACGGAGAGGAACAGTTTTCGATCGCGTGGAGTTATGTTGCAACAATTCATTGCGATTTGTTCACAAACAGTTTCCTGTTTATACGCGCGTGATAGTACATTTTAGCATGGTATAGCAACCAAACAACATCTGTTTTGGGCAGAAAAAAAGCGTGCGAAGGGGTTGAAGCGTCTGCCAATTATGCTAGCCTGAGGTGAACGGAAGCATTCATGGTGAAGTTTACTCACAAGTCTGTTCGTTGGCTGAAAATGTTCGTACCGATTCTGTCTCCACGTCTTTTGTATCGTGGGGAAAGTCCGTGATGCGTCGATAATCGTGAGTTCGTTTTCGAATCGGTTACGCGAACGATGTCCTTTTTGTGCCGTATCAAGTTCACGAACCTTCCCGATTCTGCTGCAGACGTCTTCAGGTGGTCCGCTTTTGGTTGATGTTTATATTTTTCTAAGAGTAGACAACCTTTCCGCTGACGTTTGGGAAGCATCACCTTCAAAATAATACATAAGATGGAATTTACTGTTGCGGGGCTTGCAAATAAGTCGGCAAATTTGGCATACATATCATGGTGTATATACAGATGTCCGGGCTCCATTTACGATAAGTCATCATCAGATCAGCGTACTTACGTAAGTTCAGAGAAATTAGGCCAACATATAAACAATATTACCAGGTTTAACGGAGTGCCACTGGGTCATACCCCATTCACCACTCATCATTAACATCAGTGATTCGCGGCCAGAGTGGCAAGCCTATAAACGCTCGGAACAGTTCTATAAAGCTTTACACGATCCGGTTACTTCTTGCCAAACATATTCATGTGTTCAAGTTGAACACCACCCATATTTAATCGCAACCCTCGTATTCAGATACACTTTCCAGCCAGCCTCTTTCGAAAAGANAGTGCTTCTTTCCGAAAGAGGCTGGCTGGAAAGTTTATCTGAATACGAGGGCTGCAATCAAATGTGAGTGATGGTCAACTTGAAGATAAACCAAATCCCCGACAACTGATCAGTGCATTTAAAGTTGAACATTGGCACCACCTCGCCAAACTTGCAGGTCACACGATAACGGGACTAGCCAAATTGTTGGAGTTCATCAGCTGAAATCATAGTTTCCACAGTCTGCGCCAAAACCATAGGAAGTTCGAACAGTTACAAATGGAACAGCCGACTGTTCCTAAATCGAAAGGTTGATTGTGACTCTGCACAAAGCTGTTGATGATATGGACTTGCTGAAAATATTATTATGTTCAACTTGAAAATAAACCAAATCCTCGACTACTCATCTGTAAGATTTATGTATTGTTGCCTACTGTTTTCCCCTTGCTGAATCTAAATAATTGTACTCGTCTAACGATGAATTGTGAAACTATTTTTTTGCCACTGTTTTCTGTTGTCATATATGTCAGCGGTTCGGCTGATTTGTGAGTCTAAGGGAAAAACAATACCTTGGTTTCAGCCACTATTTATAGCTCACAAATAAAATCAAAGAATTCTACATTATCTTCTGGTTTGGTAGTGCCCCTAACAATGACAATAACACTGCTAGTATAAAACTGAGAACCAACTGATTGCGATTAAACGTCCGATTCTCTGAAACTATAAGTTTGTTAACAGTTCAGAATGAATTCACAGATCGGAAATGTTGTTGCTTACATCTGTAGTCGTCCGGTCGTACAGTTTAAAAGGTTCATTATGTTTCCGAGTTTTCAATCAGTGGCTTGTGATTGATCGGCTACTGCCTGTAGGGCTCCGTTTGTAACCTTGAGTTAACAAGGATGATAGACAAAGCTTTCTCTTCAGTCTGACTGTAAATCTTCACGATCAGGTTAGGTAACCTGTCAACATGAGCAATGGCCTTTTAATACCGTTTTGGAGTAAGTAAGAGATTGTAAAACCACTGTCCTGGTTGGAAGCACCTAAAGAGCCAAAAGTACATTAGCGGCTGGTCTAATTCAAGCAATTACTTCGTTTGATAGGAAGAATATCGAAGTTCGATAGACCATTTTTATGTTGCTAAAAATAATCAAGTAGCTGGGTAGACATTGTCTCTTAAAATGAGGTTGGTTACTACATCGGCAGGTGAGGTCGTTGGATTATCAAACTGTTGTGACAATACGGCTCACGATCTCTTCCAGCCGATAGAACAGGAACTAACTTTAGACAGTTCAATGCGATTTCGTCAAAAACGACTTTTCAGTTGTAGATATATAGTAGAACACACTGTGTTATAGAGAAGAGACCAGAACCTATGTTCGCCTTCAACTTTTCGGAACTACTTTCATGAGCGTTAGCGTGACATAAGCAAAAGCCGGAAGTCGAGGGTTTATCAATTTTAAAATCATGGACGAAAATACAGGACTAGTGGCATGAAACAACTTAAATTTTTGTGAGTTTTCACTGATTACTGATAAGCCGTGTGGTAGGTTTTATAGTTTCGAAGAAATCCAATCGCGAGAAATCTGGGCTCCGGCCGTATTCCAAACGAGATCAAGAAGAGCATGGCAAACTCGACAACAGTTCTACCCGTCGAACTACAAAGTTTGGGCTCCATAGTGGAATCTGTAGATCGCTTGCTGTGTTTTGATAGGCTGTTTGTGCTACCAGTTCAAATACAGCCAAAGCCCCGATTTTCCCCAAATAAGTTTCTTTTATGTTTAAGTTGATTTTATGGGCGAAAAGCCGTATGAAGACAAAGGAATCTTGTTCACTATTTAGTTTCTGTTTTTCTTTTGTTTGTTTTGGTGCTCGTTGAAATTTGCTTGTTCCAGTGAAGAGCGCATCTAAACTTTGTTTTACTGAGGGGTCTCTTATTTCAAAGAAGAACCGTATTTCTGTACTATTTGGATCCACCATCCCATTGACCATCTGGTTCACTCATGTTGGCGGTTTGGATTGTCTGTAGTATACTTTGCGTCCTTTTTCGATGATAGCCTGATGTACAGTCAATTCGGTCTTTTTATATATGCATAATGACGGGATATTTCACGCCTATCGGCTGACTGAAACTGTTTTGACAGTTGTGTGTACTGTTTTTAGCCAGCTTCTGTTTTTGATGAGCAGTTGGCCCAAACGTCTGTTACTATCGCTCTACCGATCAAAATCGAGTAGACGTCATGTCTAACACCTTGTGTATATCTATCATATTGATCAGGTGTCTAAATGTGTTTCACTGCTCTCACATCGAACGGTTTGTAATAACGTGACACACCTGTCTCCTAGTGTGAATTTTATAAGTAGAGCATCTGATCTATTACTTTAATGTTCTCGGTTTGTCAGTTATCCATTTTCTTTCTACAGTCTGGCTTACAGTTTTGGGCAACAACCGTAAATCATATCATCATGTCGTTTCTCAGTACAGTTAGCCTTGTCAATCTGTGAATGCTACTCAGTGGAACACAACAAAAGGATGGTACGTGCGGCCGTATTGAATGGCCAAAAGTGTCACTTGTTCCTTTCACTCCTCGCATTACTAGTTCACAGTGTAGATATTTTCTTCAAGCCAGGTAGGAGTTGTTGGTAGCAATATCGGCTGAATAGTCTTCCACAAGAGCCGTCAGAGGTGACTACATCTCTATGAAGTCAGCTTCATTCGCGTTGCTGTAATGCTTCTTGAATATATATATATATGTATATATATATATATTGATAAATCGATGCAGTCATCCGCATCGTACGTGTGCCATGCTGACGAGAACGGGGAGAGGAACATTCATTCTGGAATTACCGGCTTGTTCACTCTCGGGATTTGTTTCTGCCAGAGTAGGTAGTAGATAAGTTGGCCGATATAATTTGTTCGCCACCTACGTATAACCACGTTTTTCTCATCAAGGAAGCATTGTATGGCAGCTCCACTGCTACTGGAGCTCGTCAGTGTTTCATATCTTTGTCACGACGAGAATTTGGAATCGATCTGAACACTCATGAGACAACCGTTATGACAAAATTACCGTTAGGCGCATTCAGCGCAAAAGCGAACACGGTTGTCTCCTAAGAAAGTGGGATGGAATTGCAACTTCGAACGTGGCAGGATTGTGGACCATCGACGGACTCTGACAAGAACAAAACGTAAGTCTAATGATTCTTTTGAAAATGGTTAGCTGAGGAGCTTACTTGAGCATGAAGACTGGAGTCAAGTGTGAGCAGAGTTCAAGAGTTTAACCAACAAGTTGTGAAACTAAAACGGTTGTTACGTTACTCGTGAGCAACACTGTTCTACGGTAATCTTGTTCATGTTTCCAAATGACAAAGTGAACGAGTCATTTATCACGGATACACACGGCCGATTAGGTGACGTTCTGGCCCATTCAAGTAGCACGTGATAGCTTACGCATTCGTTCTATAACAAACGGAGAGCTTTTTAAAGAATCGTCCACCGCATTTCTTATATGAGAATTGTCACTGTGCTGAATGGTTCAAGCGGATGGGTGCATATATATATATATATATATATATATATATATATGGCGGAACCTAGTTACTGTCGTTCTACGTAAGAGTGGTGATTGAATGTTTAAGTGACCAATACGCATCTTACTGGGTCAAGTGCAAGATAGAAGGAGTGAGACGGTTCTTCTGGATGGTCATGTTAGAAATGAGCAGTACATCCGGAAAGCATAGATGCCAGAACTTGGAAGTAGTCAGACCGCAGCATGGTGTGGGCTGATTTAAAGAAACCTGGTGTAAAAATGATCTAAGCTTCGGTAATTCAATTTTTCATCATGTCTACCGGGGTGATTGAATTGTCCAACTTCAATTTTTGTACACATTCCACGCTACAACAGGCGAGAAAGTGCGCTATTTAGCTACCAGGTATTTGCAAACCCCATGTTTTACAAATTCCTCCGCATTTTAATAAAAATGGGCACTAGTCCGGAAAAATTGCTTGATCCGTGGTCAGAAAACATAACCTAGGTTAATTGTCAGTAAAAGTTCTCAGCCGTGACATTTTATTCGGGGAAATTGTGCTTACTGTCCTCCACTCTTGCTTGCAGATTAGTAATCGTTTTGGTTTTGTTAAGATTTTGCAATATGTTACTTACTGTGTCGAAAGATTCTGAAAGTTATCAGCCTTTAACAAGTTTGTGAATTCTCTTACTGTCGTAACTTGTGTAAACCGGGCAGTGACCAAATTATTTGCACGTAGAACCTCTGTAATTTTACTGTGGACAACGTACTAAATTGTATCGCCGAATGCAATGCTGCAGGTTGCTTTGGTAACGGTCCTCGATGACAGATGTAGAGTGACATACAAAGCAGGTATTCAGACTAACTGATATTAGTCTATAAACGGAATCCCCATGCCCATTTATTGCTCTCACTCATCTTTCTTGCTATGTCAGACAGAATTCTTCCAAAATTTGAAACAGTTCACTCCCTTCAGAAGTTTGAACAAGACCGTTAGAACACGAAAACTGACAGATGCAAGCATTTCGTATTGACTCGTCAGTACCAAATTTACAATAACATGAAACAGGTTTTTTATATCAAGCATTTAGGGGGGCAGGATGGATAGTCAATTGGTGGTTTAGGAAAGGTCACTAAGTCCAGGGAAGGGTCAAGTTTACGAGCAATTGTTTCTGAACACACAAAGTCGGCTTCAGTCGATTGATTGCAACCGCCTCAGCAAACCGTAAGAATCTTGGATTCGAGTGACGTAATAGGATTCTGAATGCACAAATTGGGTCGATAACGTGACCAGTGGTCAGGACGTGTCTCGCGACTGCGGACGCTGGTTGCTTGCGTGTTTCAACCACATTGTCGTTCTTCCGTAATACAGAGTTCTGCACCCAATTAGGCAAATGTTCCTTCACTCTGGAGATCAAGCACCTCTCGGTTCTGCCTATGTAACTTTCATTGCAGTTACATGTAAATTGGTAGACACAATGTGAGGTGGCACCGATAGGCTGATCTCCTTTGATTGAAGGGACGGGCAGTTTCTGGGTCCGGGCTAATACACAGAGTTCCGCTGCGTTAAATGTTCTTTTAATCGAATTCACTAGTCTTTGAGTTGTTTGATGCATGCAATAATCACCTTTAAATGGCAGTTCTATACAAACCCTCTTTTTTCTTACTGTGGCCACCTGTTCAGAAGGTGGTTTCGGTTTACTGTGCCTTTCTATGAACCTTTTTGGATACCCGTTAGATTGTAGTGTAGATGTGATCAAGTCTAATTCTCTCGCAAGACTATCCTGTGTACAGATTCGCCTTGCTCGTGTGAATAGTGTATTCACTAGTGCGCGTTTGTGATGGACCGGTGTGAAACTACTGAAGTTCAGGTATTGACCGGACCACGTGGATTTCCTATAGACGGCTCGTTTGATAGAGCCATCCTCCCGGCGACTAATGAGTATGTCTAGAAACGGCAGACAGTTGTCAGTCTCAAATTCACACGTTACTCTCAGGTTGGGATGACAACCATTGAAGCGCTGCACTAGGTTATCTATTGCCTGCTTAGACCGACTGAATACTAATGTATCATCGACGTAACGTTTGTAATATGACAGACTCGCTATGTCTGTAGCTAACTCCTGCTCAATCCTTAACATGAAAAAGTCTGCCAGGATGGGCCCTAGTGGACTTCCCATGGCTACCCCGTCTATTTGGCGGTAGCACCGATCAAGAAAACGGAAGCTGATGTTTTCGGTACATAACAATAAGGCTTCCCTCAGAATATCACTAGGCAGAGGCAAAGTAATGTGGCTCATTTCGACGAGCTCACAAATATAATCGATTGTCTCGTGTAGCGGGACATTCGTAAATAGTGACTGAACGTCTATGGAACACATCAACTCATTAGCAAGATTGATGTTGTCCAAATCACTGATCAATTCAAAAGAATCCTTAATAGAATGTGTTTGAAACTTTTGTTTCAATGGAGTTAGGATTGCGACTAACCAGCGTGCCAATTTATGATACGGAGAATTTGTCATCGCCAGAATAGGCCTAAGGGGCATTCCAGACCTGTGTGTTTTGGGAAGGCCGTAGAGCTGAGGTGTCGACGACCCACATGGTTTAAGAGCTTTGTATGTCCTGTCATCGATTAAGCGCATGTGTAAGAGGAGTTGAAGATGCCGTGCTATGCGACCTTCTATTTCAGTGACGTTGTCTACGGTGTCTATTTGCTGAAACTTCGTTCGGTCCTCTAGTATTGACAACATCTTCTGTACATATGTGTCCCTGTCCAAAATGACTGCCCCAGAACCTTTGTCTGGCTTAAGTATTACTACATTTTTTGATCTAAGTTCTTTTAGTGATTGCAGGTGTTGCTTTGTAATAGCACACCGGCCGTTGATCGGAGTCATAATAAATCCGTTAGCTATATCAGTCAGTTTGGTCTTAAGCCAGCTTAGGTTGTCAGCAGTAGTTGGCTGAAGGTCTGATAACTGATCAATTAAACTCTCAAACTGGGCTTCAATGTAAATACGATTAGGCCTGTATGACGGTATCTTATAATCTAGACCCAAAGCTAAGGCTTCTAATTGCAAATAAGTCAATTGTACTGAAGAACAGTTCAATACATACTTACTGGGATCCAGTGGAACTGGTTCTTCAGCAGGCTTCTTACGTGACTTCTGCAAACGGTTGATGTAAGTTCTCTTCGTACGATCGATGATCGTCTTACAGAATTGTGTGAACACAATACGACCGCATAATGATAAGTTTTCTACGATGGAAAGAAGACGGCAATGTGTTTGACGCAAATCCACAAGTCGCATTCGCGCAGTTTCGATGTGTGCAGTTGCAATACGCCTGAGGTTATTGTTCGTCACCTTCAGCTTATTCTTTCTTAGTAGGCGCAGGAATTGATAAGGATATCGACCGTCACGTGTGCATTAAGCAAGAAACGATATCTTGACAAGTTCACGAGCTATCTTGCATCTCAAGCTGGCCACACGGCGCAACAACTTGCAAGTTTCAACGGGAATTCGTCGCTTTAAAAATTTGAAACAGTTCACTCCCTTCAGAAGTTTGAACAAGACCGTTAGAACACGAAAACTGGCAGATGCAAGCATTTCGTATTGACTCGTCAGTACCTTTCACATAAATTAAGGGGGAGTATATATTTTGCAGCCACTCGTTGTCGAACTGGACTAGACTATTCATTAAAAATAATCACTTTACTATTGATGTCATTGGATTTTCAACTCTGAAACAACTGTAACGAATTTGTTGTCTCTTCTGCATCCAGAATTCTGTTACTGTCATGTGTTATCTTCAGATGTGTTGGTGTTGAGCTGAAAAATACTTGTGAAGTTTACTAAGTTCCTGCAAGAAATATGTCTAATGTATGCTCTGTAAACAATTTCCTATTTCGATTAGGCGATATCTATAAAGCAAAATCAGCGAAGCTCAGAAGACCTTGCTGTATTTAATGTCTCCTTTTAGATGGATGGACCTTCATGGACGAACCAGAACGGAAAAACCAGTGAACTGGAAAGATCGTAGTAATGTTCTTTTTGTGATTCTGTTTGGACTCACTTTTTACAATGGAGGAAACTTGAATTCGATCAAGATTTTTCCTTATGGATAATACTTGCGACAGACTGAAAAGTTTGCTTGCATGCATGTTAGATTTCAATCTTCTCCGGGCTGTCAGAATTCTTGGTGTTCTGCTTACAGCTAAAATGACAAACCAAACTACTTGGCATGAGATGGAGGAACAGACGCTCTGGGTTACAGTTTTTTCATTTCATTTTGTGAGTTTTTCTCTCTTCCGGGAAACGACTTTTGTTGGAGGAAACTTCGGAAACTGGAATCAGGAAAGGAGGATATTTGTGGCAGATGCAGGTCGAAGATGTTTGCTGTCACTTAATGTTCTAGGCTGATAGGCGTTCTTTGCAACCATTTCAGAGCTTTTAGATTGTGTCATAGCCGGCCGGGAAACAGTTAATTGGTTTAGTTTATCCCCAGGAAACCTATACGCTAGAATGAGTGTTAGATCCAATTTCATATGTCACTGAGGAAGGATTAAAGATTGTTGACTGTGTTTTGGTGCTCTACGACGGATTGTGGGATAAAACTTTCCGATCACGTGCGTCTAAAGTTGGATTAGCAGGTAGGTTAGCAAGTAGTAGATGTCTGTTGTGATCCTAAAACAGGTGCACAATTTTCCCCTCTCCCACCGATCAGCTTGCTGAAGGCCATCCAGATAACTGTGGTGGGAGTGTCCGTGATGTCACCGTTCGTACTCGGTCGATAGGTTGGAAAATGAGGTTGCAGCCAGATTATGGTGTCATCCATACGTAACGTGGGATCGACGTATATCAGGGACATCTATGAGCACCAGAAGGCTGACATTTGGTCTGTCCGTCATTTTTGTAATAAGTAATATAACCACGTTGAGACTGCAGTTATCAACAGATATTTTGAATGATGTGACCAGTCAATTTATCAGCTTGATAATTACTCGTTATCAATACCAACTGTTATAAATCGTCCACTATATCTGTGTGCAACTACTATAGCAAGTTCTTTGTAGTCTAACGAGTCGAGTATGGTAGTAGATAAAGGACGTCATGTTTCTTGGGAAAATTGAATTTGATGCCCAGAAACGCCTTATTGAAACAGAAGAGACTAGTTGCTACGGCTGTTGCCAAAGGAATTCGATCCGTCTCCAAAGTTAGATTGTTCTTGAATAAGGTTGACGTGCGTTTTGTCCAGCCATAACGCACTGACGCTAGACACGTCATCTTGGGACAGTTTATTGGTTGAAAGTTTACCCCATTAAAACGGAAGCGAAGATTTTAGAATAGACACTCCTAAATTGCTGGGTAGTTATACCGCTTCAGGTAAAGAAGTGCCTGGTTCCCTTCTTACAAACCAGCTGTAGAAACACATGCCTGATTATTTTCAAGATGAGTTTAATCGGACAATAAAGGATAGGCTAGATAACGATGTCAGCACTTTACCAAAACCTCATGAACATCACCAGTTATTCTGATATAATTTCTTAGTAAGTTATGCTCGTATATTGAACCATATCACTTGAATAAAATCGCCTGGAAGGCTTCATTTTAAAGATGGTGTTCAGGTGACACGGTAGAGAGTTGTAGCGTCAAAGTGGGTCAGATCCACTGTCCACTTTTAAAATATAGACAGGTAGAAGTTACTCCGGGACAATTTCTGCCTTAGATTACCATCACTTTTATACTAGTCACTGCCTACGTTATTCAACCTACACAATGTATTCGCTACGAATGCATATAATTCTTGTGCTGCTCATGCCTAGATGTATTTCAATTTTCACGAGATATTCCAATCAGGATGCACCAGAAGTCCTATTCTAGCAACCAGTCAGCTTACGGAAATTGAACTGAAACCCAAACCGATAAACTACTTTTTCTCAAGGAGAAGACTGAGATGTCCGGATTATATAGCACTAGCCGAGAGAATCTTATTGGGTGAACCATAATAGAATGAGTGCATGATTTTCTCATCCTAAAAAGTAGGCAATGTAAAGAGCTTCGTGGGATTGTCCTCTGGTTATTGGCGATTGTTATATAACTTTTCGTTGCCAACTACATTGTTGAGCGAAATGTCATAAACAAGAGGAAAACGTTTGTGGAAATCTGCCCAACAACCTTCTGACAGCACCAGTGTTTACGTCTTCTAACACACTCAGTACTGCCACGTTATTTATTCCGCACTCAGATTCTAGTGATTAAGCATGGGTTTAGTAATTTCTCATCGAGTTTGTGTTGGTGCATCATGTATCACATTTTACGGTGACAATACTGTCATAATTAGAGCGGAACTTCTGAACTACGAGTGAAAGGTGTGCGCGCACTGTGTTACTTTATCAGTCGTTTTCGGTACTGTTTGCTAGGTCACAAGCTCTGTATTACTGTGGTTACCAACTTTCCCAAACGTCAAAGGACAAGCCGGTTGTTTGCACGAACACTCGGAGAAGCGCCTACACAGAGGGAATTAAAACGTGAAAAGGGAGATGCATTATTCTATATTTACAAGCCGAAGCATAAGATGTGCCCGTCATGCACCACCAGAAATTGAGTCGAATTACATGTTATTCCAACTCAAAGCTTACTCTGTTGCCGTCTACTGTAATACGAAAGTAACCCTTTACCTCAGGAAACGAAGAACAAAAGTTGGACTCTACACGCCTGTAATTCCATGGTCACAATTGCAACTGATGAATGAGGACTTGATTTTTTCCAAATGATCTAAGGGGTACTTGTATATACTGGCGAAGGTGTGGGACATACGTTGTTGAACAAAACACAGAATGTTATTCGTCGATGTTTGTGACGTCTTTACTACTATGAGGAGTGGCAACTTTTTCCCGAAACTACAAAGAATACAAACAAACTGATAAACCTGCTCAAACTTAACAAGAGTTACTGCAGCCAATAGTGTTTGTTCTTCCTCACGAAATTGTTGGCATCGACACTATACCTCCTGACCCAGAAATACCGTGCTTGCAATGTTTGGTTGTGGTAGTGCAGAGCGGTAAAAACAGAGTTAGCCAGTGGTTATTTATCAGAAACATGCAATACAGGAGGAAGAAAAGTTCAAGAGGCAGTAAGAACCTTCAGGTCACAATGCATTCAGCCAACTTTTGGTCGTTCAGGACTTTTTCTATGAAGTCTGCGCGGAACGCTGCTTCTACAACATAGAGGAAAACGACTCAAAAAACTGACGATGCGCATTCCATCGTTTCAACAACTGATCGAAAGTGATCTCCCTATCTATCTCAGATACGCAGATAGTGAGCGTAACTTTCTTCAAACAGGGTGTTCTATTGTGGGCAGCACCATATCAGGGACATGCATTTGGTTGTTTTAGGCGAAAGCCTGTGCTAATACAAGATTTGCTTCATGTATTTTTGTTAGAGAGAAGTCGCGGATAGGAGCACATACACCCCACGTTAACAAACGTGTGAACTCTCGATACCTCACCAAAAGTTACTCTTAACAGTGAACTTATCTAAAAGTGGCACTCGATACTATAACGCTGCCGGTTGGCCTACTAGACAGCAGTGCATCCATCAACAGGGCAGAAGCGACAGTCCAAGAGGAAAGATTGCAGAAGTTATCTAATTTCTGTACCACCTAAAGAGACAAAGTGGTCCAGTTTGTTAGGTTGGATAAGAAAACTGACAAGTAAATGGGTGGTTCTAACTAGGTTGCAATGATATAGACAAGAACCTTGTGTTACAGTTGGTGTTTTGTCTAAAATAAATCACTCGTTTGTTTACTGTGGTAATATGATGTGATCCTGTGTTGTATAGGTTAATCTGTTGAAGCTGGTGGCTAGAATATTCGGCGTTAAAGAGAGCAAGATTAGAAAAGCAAACATTATAGAAGAATCCTCAGGGCTGGTACAGTATGTCACAATACATATATCACTTGCTGTTTTAAAATATGTGCAGCGTGGACTGGAGAACCAGTTCAGAAGGAACTACCCGGAATCTGGACACATGAGTAAACGTCATTCATATTATCTTATTTGAGACCGTGTCATTCAATGTCGTGAAAATTTGTCCATACGTCTGTTATGCATAAAGTTTCTGCGTAATACTGCAACTGAAAATTTTTCGATAACGCAAGCTCTCTATTTTCCAATTCGTCACTCCCTGCGCTTGTTGCGCACTTAAGTTTTCGAACCAGAATTTCAGCTCACAACTCAGCGAGGTTCTGATTTAAAAGTCTTGCGCAATTCTCTTCGATTCTGACCGATTGATTTACATTTTCTATCATTTTCTCACCTTTTGGCTTCATTTTATTCAGCAACCTTCCGATCGGTCGCACGTAGTGTCCGTGTTCTACTCGTTGCTAGCTTCAACAAATTCCTCAAACCGACTGTTCGAACAACCGCGCTTGCAACTCGGCCATGCATCGCAATATGACGTTTGCACCATGAAAAATGTGATCGCAGAAATAAAAAAATGCCCGTTTAATGGATGGCATAGCTAATTAGTTATTGCGCAAAAACTGAAAGTGGCAATGCTGATAGCAGTTGCCTTGTGATCAGTATTTCAGTAACACTGAGAACTTTGGGAACACTGGTTCTAACTGAATCATTGGGAGACCATAAAAATGCTCTTCTTCTGGCTGTTTCATGTACATCGTGCCAGACTGCTTTTGTCTAGAAACTCGAGGCGAAGAGTCTTGGACTAAACGTGTGTAACCGAAAATAGCCAGTTTCGTACAAGTTATGACTCTGACAGCAGTAGAACAAAAATCCGTGTCGCTTTCTGTAAACATACCATCTGGTCTCAGTTCACATATTCCAGCTGTCACATGGAACGTGTGTTATCAGGTCGGTTTGGTCAACGTCGGTTACAGCGACAGACAGATGTACAGTGTTAAGTGCTATAAGTCGACGTCAAAGGTTATCCAGTATTGCCATCCGGAGTAACATATGACAAGATGAAAATGCTTGACCTACCGTAAATTCAGGATGGTGAATCTGAATGATATTATACAATTACCTGTATGACTGACACCCTAGTCAGTACCGGCATCATTGGTATATGACGTTCATCACGTTTAAAACGGGAATTTCATCTAAGTGCGAGTTCTTTTGTGGATCAGGATATAGTGGCCGACATGTGAAGGTTGAACGAAGAAGATTATTGTCAGTCGTAACTTACATGAACTGTCGATTGGTGAATTTTGCGCCTTTCATTCTGTGAAAAAGTTGACTTTGGACGTGATTACCCATTGAAGGGATGCGTACAATATTAATCTAAACTGAAGGAAGCGAATTGTTTTGATCCACATCCCTCTCGAACGTGTGACGTCGGTTGATTAGTTCAACATGTTCCATGGAAGCGCTCACCTGTATCATCCTCCCAAAAGGTAACAGAAAGAGATTTTTCTACGATCCACGAAAACTTACAGCATTGACCGTAAACTACCCGAGGCAAGATGTTAACTTACTGCACCTCACTTTCTGAACTGACGCTATGGTTTACTGTTATGCTAATGAAAAGATATTCTGTGGTGTTTTTTGTATAATGAATCCTGAAGAAAGCTGAAATATTGTTCTTGGGTTTTAGTCCGATGAAAGACGCGGTCAGCTGTGCTCATTGATTTTGCGAGACATTTGCTTGCCATAGGTGAATGAAACGAGCTAGCACAAAGTCGTATTTAGTTGTAGTTACTATAAGTCATTTTTCTGAATTTGTACATCTTGTACATCTCTCAACAAATTGCAGAGAAATTCTATGATTTTCGCTGTAGTATCATTTGTAATGTTCTCTATAAGGAAAGGAAATCGACCGAGAGGAATGTGAAACTTGTAAAATTTGCTTAACACGTTTATACAATCAAAAACAGATACTTGAAGCACATCAGCTGGTTGACCACTCACATATTCACAGGAAGACTGCCGCTTAGCGTGAAATGTTGTTTTGAGAATCTTTCACAGGTTATCACCATATATATGTGCATTACATTAATAAGCCCCTTTCAAAATAGAGCCTTTGGCTACAGTTTGAATTCATCAGTAAGTACCGATGTGCGTGATCTTGTTCCACTCAAATGTTGGGTTTTATTTCAGGCGCTAATCAGGCGAGAGCGCTGACGACCCTAAATCTGGTCTCATCGGGCTTGACCGAGCTACCACATCAGTAAATGTTCAATAACAGTTGTTTGTCATCTGGAAATCAAGTGTATATGGTGTTTGTAAAAAGATTAGATTGGACAAACGCATCGATACGAAGTCAACCATTGATTCGCAGAATTCTACGACCAATCAGTGTCGAAAACACGAACAGACTTGTAGGTCAGCGCGGGGACCAATCAGCACGGCACGGTGCTCCAGCATCGGATTTTGGTATAACAAGCACCGGAGTAAAACAAGTTGTTTAAGTGCGTCACGCGTTGAAACAAACGAGCTACAAGCGGAGTCGAACCGACCAATGAAAAGGAGAAAGCGTCAACACCAATTGCAATTCTTCATTTTACCGATGCGTCTAGTCTATAAAATAACCAACAGAAACTCAACAAACTGAGATTTGCTTTGTGCCACGAAGACTGAATTTTGCTTCCGTTCCGGGAGGTAGCGATTTTCAACATGGTGTCAGATGAGAAGAAGAAAACTGCAGTTGACAGAAGGAACACTAAGACAAACCCACTGACGATTGTTCCGCCCGAACCGCTGGAAGTGAACAGCACGAACAGACTTGCGGACAACTGGTGTTTATGGAAAGAGAAGTACGAAGACTTTTGCTTGTTGGCCAATCTTAAAGAACAAAGTAAAGAATATCAGCTGGTTATGCTTCGACATGCAATCGGAGATGGGGGAAAACAAATTCTAAGAAATATAACCTTCGAGGACGGAAAAGACAACAAGGAACCGAAGGTGATCATTCGAAATATGGAAGAATATTGTTTGGGACAGTAAAGCGAAACGTTTGAACGCTTCCAGTTTTTTTGATAGAAATCGACAAGCCGGAGAAACGTTAAATCAGTACGTTACCGTTTTGAATAAACTGGCGAAATCGTGCAATTTCTGCAAGTGCATAGGAGGGACTATCATCCGAGATAGAATGGTAATCGGTATTCAGAATTCCGTCATGACGAAGAGACTGTTGAACATCACAAAAGTTGACGCTAGCTCAGTGCATCGACATCTGCAACAGTAAAGAGGCAACGGAACAAAGAATGACATCTTTGAACGTAAACCACGGCCCGGTATTAAACGTTATGGACAGGGACAAAGAACGATTCTTGATGAGTTCGTGCCAGTTCTGCGGTGTAAGGCATCTTCGTCAGAATGAAAAGTGTCCAGCTTACGGAAAGACGTGCATAAAGTCCCGGAAAATGAACCATTTCGCCAGATAGTGTAGATCGCTTACGGTCAGTCGGATCGACGAAGATAGCTGAGTGCTAAACCGGCTCAACGGATCAAGAGGACAAAAAAGAATCTACGCAGATTTGCTCATAGAGGATACAAGAAGATAATGCTAGCTGGACTCCGTTGCATCAGTCAATGTCATAACATCAGGCTGCGTCGAGAAGACCAATATGCGCGAATCGAATGCACATCTGAGAATGTGGAATAGTGCAGCGACAAAGGTTACCGGAGTTGCGATACTGCCTATCACGAATCCGAAGAATGGGAAGATTTATATGCTTGATTGTTTTGTGGTCGATCAGGAGTCAACGCCCATTTTAGGTGCTGATGCCATTCAGTTGATGGGTTTATCACCGTTAATCGCGATGAATTTTTGCATAAATTAGCCGATTTAGATGTTCTTGACCAGCATTCGTGTGGTTTTGATTCGACTCTCGGTCACATGTCAGGCGCTGTTAGTTTATCGGTGGTTAGCGATGCCGTCCCTGTTGGGTTACCGGTTCGAAGGATTCCGTTGTCTGTACAAGATAAGTGCAAAGCGGAATTAGACCGACTGACTGATCGCTCCGGTAGAGAAGCCGACCGACTGGGTCACTCAGATCGCTGTAACGTTGAAAAGCTCAGGTGACATCCGGTTGTGTATCGATCCCAGGTCGCTGAATAAGGTACTCCGAAGAGAATATTACCGTCTACCAACCATCGAAGACATTTTACCAGAATTGAGTCAAGCCCAATTTTTCACGAGGGTAGACCTATCCTCAGCTTTTTGGCAATTGGAACTGGACGAGCAGACCAGTTACTTTACCACATTTGGAACCCCGTTTGGACGTTTATGTTGGTTGCGTTTGCCTTTCGGACTGAAGGTTTTCAGCGAAATTTTTCAAAAACGTTTAATTCAGGCATTTGACAAACTGAAAGGAGTCACGTATGTTGCACATGACGTGCTAATTTCTGGAAGAACTTCGGAGGATCATGACAGAAATCTGGAGGAATTTCTGAAGCGCTGTATGTATCGCGCAACAAAGTGGCTTTACGGGGAAAAAAAGTCACTTCTCACCGTCACTTGTTAACATCAAGCGAACTCAAGGTAGACCGCGAGAAGATAAAGGCCATAGTCAACTTGTTAGCTCCTGAAGATGTGAAACCAGTATCCCGACTGAATGGTATGGTCAATTATCTGAGTCTCTTCCTTCCAAACCTATCCGACATCGTGCATCCAAGCCGCATTTTG
This sequence comes from Paragonimus westermani, assembly GCA_008508345.1. NCBI lineage: Eukaryota > Metazoa > Platyhelminthes > Trematoda > Plagiorchiida > Troglotrematidae > Paragonimus > Paragonimus westermani. Next base: position 53,203 of record QNGE01001505.1, on the reverse strand, counting down.
ACCCATAAAGGAGTGCCATGGAAATGGGAGGAGGAACAGCAGACAGCATTCGATAAAATCAAACGAGTTATTACCGAGGGCTTCATATTGAACTACTACAATGCAGCGTTATCTCTGATCATTCAATGTGATAGCAGTAAAACTGATCTGGGGGCGGTATTATTACAAAACGGAAGACCAGTGGACTATTGAAACCGGAGTCTTTCGCCTACTGAACGAAACTATGCGCAAACTGAAGAGGAAATGGTGGCGGTGATATTTGCCCTAAAACGTTTCAGCACTTATACGTTCGGTCGGAAAACGATAGTTCACACCGACCACAAACCACTAGTTTCAATAGTGAAGAAACCGTTATCTGCTGCACCGCGAAGGTAACAGAGAATGTTAACCAGAATGCAAAAATATAACGTAGAACTGACGTATCAGCCGGGGACTCAGATGCACATAGCTGACACTTTGTCCAGAGCTTGCGAAAAAGGTTCCTCCTGCGAAGAGCTTCATTTTGACTCTATTGCATTTATGGGTTACACTATGACGGAAACCGCATTAATCACCGACCCAAGAGAAGCAACGGCACAAGACGTCACGTTACAACGTCTGGCTGAAACAATTAGAAACGGGTGGCCACACGACAAGAGAAAGTTGCCCGAGGAATTAGCAGTCTTCTTCAGTTACCGCGATCAATGTATCCAGGAGTGCAGATTAATATTCAGGGTAGAAAGGATCGTAATTCCAAGAATATTTCAGCGGAAGATGTTGGAGCACGTTTATCTGACACCTATGGAAGTGAGTAGCTGTATCCAGAGATCAAAGGGACTTTTCTATTGGCCTCAGATGTCGAGTTCCATAATGAACTACATACAGAGTCGTAATGCATGTCAGACCGTTGACTCGAAGCAAACCAAGAAAACTATGCTGATGCTTCAAATCCCTCGAAGACCCTGGAAAATATTATCGGCGGGCATCTTTGTATTCAACAATAAGCAATAATTGGTGACAATCGAACATTTCAGCAATTTCTACGATTTAAAATGGCTTAGTTCCACTAATTCCAGCGAGGTCGTTAACAAACCTCGAGCCCAATTTTCACGTTGCGGTATATCTGAGATCTTCTTTTCCGACAGCGGAACACAGTTCATTGGCACGGATTTTAGAATGCCTGCTGAAAAGTGGGGGTTCGAGCACCGTAAAAGCAGTCTGTACTACGGTCAGTCAGTTGGTAAAGTCGAAAAGGCAGTCAAAATGGCAAAGCAACTGCCGCGACCGGCCCAACTATCTGGAAATAATCCATATTTAATGTTATTGGAGAAACGGAATACTCATAACGAAACTATGTCCCACGGCTCGGCGCACAGAATTTTGGAGAGAAGAACACGCACGCATTTGCCGATAATAGGAGAACTACTAAAACCCCAGTAGCCGAACGAAACCGAAGTGCACGATGACTTGAAGAGACCAATGCTAGCCCAAAAGCGATACCACGACAAAGGAGCCCGCGACCTACCAGTTCTGCAGGTAGGCGACAGGGTATGGGTGCAGTGCGTTCCAGAAAACCCACGGCGATGGATAGAAGGAGTGGTGGTGAGATACTGCGGTTATCGGTCATACGAAATAGACTCCGGAGGGGTACTGAAGAGAAGAAATCGGGTGCATCCGAGAAAACGAGTAACACCGGATGGAGAAAAAAGTGTTATCACGAACCGGGAATGGATTATGCTACGATAAAAGGAAGGATGTAAAGGGAGTAGATTGGACAAACGCATCGATACGAAGTCAACCATTGATTCGCAGAATTCTACGACCAATCAGTGTCGAAAACACGAACAGACTTGTAGGTCAGCGCGGGGACCAATCAGCACGGCACGGTGCTCCAGCATCGGATTTTGGTATAACAAGCACCGGAGTAAAACAAGTTGTTTAAGTGCGTCACGCGTTGAAACAAACGAGCTACAAGCGGAGTCGAACCGACCAATGAAAAGGAGAAAGCGTCAACACCAATTGCAATTCTTCATTTTACCGATGCGTCTAATCTATAAAATAACCAACAGAAACTCAACAAACTGAGATTTGCTTTGTGCCACAAAGACTGACTTACGCTTTCGTTCCGGAAGGTAGTGATTTCCAGCAGCATTTTTGTTGAGTTTGTACGAAGTTTGCATGTCTTTTAACCACATTTCGATTAAACAGTCATCTACTGTTCTTTTTAATATCCTTCTAAGTGTAGTGGAGGTTATTATCTTTTTTATACAACATGCATAAATTCTGCAATATAATTACGTTTAAATAATATGAGAGGTATCAGTAGAATTTGAGTTTTGAATAGTCAATTAAATTATGGGGAATAAGGCCCTCTGGTGTGGTGTTCCCTCAATTAAACACGAGCTCGAGCTTATTTTCACAGTATGTTCTTTTTGTCACCACATAACCCACTATTACTCAACACGGTTTGGTTTGACAATGAAGTCTTTTACTAACTGTTCTGTGTTAACCCTAACCTTTGCTGCTTTGCATTCTGTTGGTACGCCGGCATGAGCTTATTGACTTGATGGACTATCGGAAAGACTTTTTCGGTATGATGCATCTTCACAACCGTGGAGCTAGAAGACATGGATATAGTCAATTTACAAAAGGTGTCCTGAAGTTTTCATAAGGGATATTTTCTGAAGACGGTGTTTTATGGAACATGGATTTTTTGTACGTGGACCTTCGTGATGTACATAGTTCTACGCCACATATGTGCAGGATGTTGACGATTATCTTTTGAGCCGGCCGTGTGAGGGCAATCTTAAAAATGTATGATTAACTACATGTAACTAATTTGTCTCCTGCTGTCGAACTCGTGAGACGTGTATATATTCGTCGTTCCAATAATCTGATCTTATGATAAAAACGTATAGAACGCGGTTTTTGTAAAATACACGGACATTCATAGTAGATACCGCTCTGTTTTTTCGACTGCAAATCATCAGGGTCAATTTAGAATCCGGACGATGAAAGTGTTATCAGCACAACTCGGTCTCTCTAACTGAATATGCACCCCGCTAGTGAAGCATAAGGAAACTTAATGATGCACTTGATAACCACTTCTTTGTAAGAGATGAACTTGACCATAATATTCTGGAGTATGTGAACGCTTCGATCAATAATCATTCTTTGATCGGTAAATTTTTGAAGTGCATGTTGATTGGTTCACTGATTCAATTTCGCTTCTCATTTGATGATTTCTTCACATTGGTTTAATCATTGATTTCTCTGTTGGCTCGTAAACTACTGTGCGTTTGGGACTAAATTTACACGCCACCATTATGCCCGCCCGCAAAATTTTCCATTTTTTCGTGAAACAATGTTTTTATTTTTTCTATAACCTCATTGCTAACCGTCCTTAAATTACTCACATTTGCACACATCTGCAGATCCGGGAGTTTTCTTACACATCTCTGGGAAAATTCTCGCACGCACAGAGCGACTGATTGTCAGGTGTTTATGTTAACTTCAGTGACTGTGTTCCTGACGAAGGAAGGCTGTTACAAATACGTAAGGTGGCTGTGTACTTTTGAAAAGACCTTCGTAACCATTATTGCTTTCCTGCACTGACGTTTTGCATATTTGTCATCTGCTACGTTCAGACAGTCGCAGAGACGCAAAAGTATGTGTGGGGATAAAACAAAACTGACATCGCGTGCGTATTGCAGTTAGTGGTTTAAGAATCAAAATTAAACGAATAAGAAGAATTTTTAACATATTCTCATGATATGTTTACTGGAAGATTGTTGTATTCAAGTTGTGCAACTCTGAGATAACCGACTCAACTATTTGGTTTGCTTTATTTACCCAAATCAACCAAAACAGTATTGTTCATCGACTGCCTGTTTTTAGCCAATGAGATTATTTTTAAAAAAAATGCTCGTTCCATTTGTATTCAAACATTGGCAGCTGAGGTTGTGACGCGATTGCATTGTTCATTTTATTTCTTTCGAGAGATATTTCATAACATACACTGAACGGATCTCAGAACATTCTTCTTAAACACTTTAAGAAGGTACACTGTCTAATAAAATCACTTCACCTACTTGGTTGTTACCTGGGGGACTGTGATCCTGTTGCTGTGTGTTGGTCTACTTTCACAAACTTAGTTTACGAATTGTATTCACAGTCTCTGAAGTGCCTGTTGCTGACAGTACCAGACAATATTGGAAAAGTTGTCACTTGTATCAAGCGTTTATAAAGTTATTTCCTGCCTTTTCTGTCAGTGCTGTTATATGTTTGGTAGATTAAAAGTCAATTAAAAAACGCTTAATCCGTTTCAACGTCACAGGTTCAGGGGTGTGGCAAGTAATCAAATGTTTGATCGATTCTTTTGCAAGCGTTGATGCGTCGAGAACAGTAGACATTGCAGTTTTTCGACAATAATTATAACGCTGTTTGCACCCTTCACTTATCACGAATATGTAAAGTTAATTTCGACGATGTTTCCATTTTGCACTCGTAGTAGGAACATCATATCACAGAGGAGAGAAGTGACTAAATTAGTAATGAGAGAAAACTCCAATATTTCCACTGAGGCTGTTTAGAGACCTTTGATTAAGTAGTCTGAAGTCCTGTTGGTTGAACAGGACAAGTACGCCAGATACAACGATACAAACGATAATTTGTGGTCACTAGGTGTTATCCACGTTCTTTGGTATCCATCCCCGAGGCTCAAACAGAACATACATTCAGCGTCGTCGCTTCAGAACGTTTCACTCTTGCAGACATTTCACAGGTCGGATGACTGCTTATTACTAATCAGAGCTTTGGAAAAAAGGTGAATTGAACAAGATCTATGAACCACTGAAATGGAACAAACTGAAGAGAGGTATGTAAACATGGTGAAACATCAAGCCAGTAAACAGTCATAAACATGCCAAGAAAAGGCCGTGTAAAAGAATGACATGCGATAAACATTTACAGCAAAGCCAAATGGCGAAGAAGAGGCCATCAGCAAGATCGAATATAAAACGATGCAATGCACTATTCACTATTCATATTGCATGAGAAAAGTAAAAAAGTATCAACAGATCCGAACACATTTTAGCAGGCAGAGTGCAACAGATATTGTGCAGTTGTATTCCGGATTGAAACATCATATTGTTGTGAGATATGCAGCGGCCAATGAACGTTACTAAGATTGAAAACTTTTGACCCAGATTTTGTTCATTACCGATTGATATTGACTTGTTCGCAGTCTAATTGCCAAGGTCTTTAAAAAAACCAAACAACTATCGACTTCACTATCATCAAATAACCATACATCGTTGTTTCGTGATGTGGGATTTTTTGTAGTCATACCAGAATATTTTCATTTCTCTGCCTAGTTGTAAAAATGACGAACAAAGTAGGTTGTTTAATACTGTAGTCAACTCTGTAGTGTGGTATTTCAGAGGCTAGTCACTCTCATTTGCACCATACAGATTTGACTGCTAACCAAACCTTAGTGTCCGTCTAAGTGAGGTAATTAAAACTATCGGGGCGGGAACTGTAGAAATCTGAGACATTTTTGTAATTTCCTGAAAGCTCAAGTGTATCTATTTGCAGTTATAACGTACATCTTTCCAGATTGATCTTCACACCGTACTGTGATGTGCACGGCCTGAGTGTAAAATGAAACTCTAACCAAATAGGGCTTACGCACATGACAAAAGGTTCACACACATGGATAGCTCAAACTCCATCCTTGTCGTTTTGATGTCAACTAGATTATGACACATATCGGCATCTAAGTATGTCAGACACAGTAATGAAACGTCATCTTTATGTTACCATAACATCAAGAACACATAATAATTAATCGAGACAGTATAAGTTTTTCTTTGTCTAATTTTCCGAGTTCTGCTCGTAATGTGTTGGACACATAGATCACTGGAGTAAACTTCAACCTACAGCTTTCTAGTAGCCGAAGATGCTCAATACCAGCTTAGTTGATCGTGTAGTTTCACGGTAGATTTGTGTAACTCTTGCTATACTGGATTATTCTAGAACACATTACTCCATAAAAGGGCAAATGTTACTGTAAGTGAAATCGTGACTGGTGAACGTTAGCTTATCAATTTAAGTTAAGTAAATAACACTTATTTGTGGGCTTCAGTGTCCAAGTTTGATGGAACAATCTCATGTCCATTAAATCCCTGTGAACCCAAAAAATGAAAGACGGTATGATCAAAAGGAAATTTCATCAAAATCCTATTGATAAGTAGTAGGGGTTTTTGGTCGCCACCGGAGCATGGATCGTACACACAACTGATGATATGAACTAACAAGAAGAAAACAAAATTGCTGGGTTCTATCTGAAAGACCTGGTTGAAATTAGAAAAATGACAGCCATCATTGTATGTAAATGTTGTCAGATATCCAAGAAAATCGTATCGATTGTTTTTGAGACTCAATGCTGAACAAGCTTAAGATATGGCACCGGGTCGTTCCATTTCATCCTCTGGTGAATTCTTTTTACAAACTAAATATTACCTTCAGAACACAAAATGGTCGAAAGGTTCTAGTCTTATGTAAATCGTCGAACAAAATTATATTGGTCCACTTAAACTTTTATTCTTAATTTAATAAGCTTAAAAACTATATATGGAGTTCGGTCGATTTCCGTGCAATCTGTTAACGGTCAGATACTCTGCACCGTCTGTTACTGCAGCTTCAAAATGGGTAATAACCAGAATACAGTTGTTGGTAATTAGGCGAATGAACAAACTGCCGTCAGGTTGAATAAAACATCGCTTTAGAATAGTAGTGATAGATAGCCAAATTTAAAGTCTGGGTTACCAACAGTTCAATAACCTCTCTGTTTGCTAAACTTAAGCATTCGCACAGAAAAGTTGGATGGTGCGTTTAGAAGCATAGGTGATTTCAGTGGACATGAGTGGACTGGTGAACAGCTTGTTCTGGCTGCCGAGCACCATCACTGTCGTGCATGTTGACGGATCTTAAATGCAAAAGGTGGGTAGTTCTACCACCAGTAATATAAGCACTTACTCACTAATCCACAAATGGAGGATTGTTTCCACATTTTAGTAAGCAGCTAACACCTTTTCTTGAAGCTGCGGGTATTGTTTACAAGCCTGCAAAACAACCGAAACTACTGAAAAAATTAACCCCATTAAAAAAGGAGAAACACAATCTAGAACTTAACTGAAGTTTCTTGTGTCACTTGTAACTTCAACAGAGTCCGTATCATGTTGAGTATGATGATTCAGTTTGTGAACTGCTTTTGTCATCTACCATCTTTTCACTGCCAAGTTGAGAGGTAACTGTTGTAGAATTGTCACACGGAGGTCACTATAAATTTTGCCAGAATGTTATGAGATGGTTTTTCAAACATGCACTGTCAAAGGATGTCGTCTTCAGGTTTTATTTCGAACCAGGATTCACTCGGTTTATTCCACTTCTGCGTTAGAAGGGGTGAAACATTTTCACACCAAACTGGATTATACACATATGCAAAACAGTTTAGCTATCGCTATAAACATCTTACTCGTAAACAGATGGCTTCGCAGTATTTCAATATTGTAAAGGAGGAATACTATTCAGTTGGTTTCATGAACTTCTGTGACCTAAGGCTCGATAGTTCACTTGAATAATGAACACGGAGCACGGAAGCCTGTGATCTACTCCAGAACAGAACTATACGAATTCCGCGTTGCATGACCGCTTTCTATCAATTCCTAAACTAGCCAGCATCCCAATAGTCGATTATATTATGTTCACTCGACCGACATCGTTCACCGCACGTTGAGTGCACTCCCGAGGAAGGTTCGGAAACGTTACCAGCCAAACAGATCCCTTTATTCTGTCCAGCAAGATCGTTCGTCTATCCCGCGTGACATCGTTTTAACTCCGTTCGCGAGGTTCCCTATGGCCCAGTTTCTAGCTCGGCATTTGGTCGCTTCGCTACCCATGGCGACAAGATCATTTCTAGTGACAAAAAGCTTATAGGACAACTAAAGGAATTTAACCAATTTAGTAAATTCACAACTCTGGTAGACTTCCAATCTGCTTGGGGTCTCCACCGCCCGGTCGTTGAAAGCAAACCGTCTGCCATCCAATCCAAAATCCCCGTTTAACTTCAAACATAATTTGCAGATAGTTACTGTGAATTCACACAATAGCCACACGGTGCACTGTAGTTTATTTTTAGTCGCCTGGAAATGTACAGTATTTTCCATAAGTTCAAACTGTTTTAACTTGCATTTGAACGGTTGTCTTGTGCCTGAGTATTGTTGTGTGTCTACCTGACTGTTACCTGTTGGGGGTATACTGGCGCTTAACTGAAAATTGCGATCCAGAGATCGCCTAGTCACCCTTACCTTGAAATTCGCGATATATGATGACAGGATTGGTAAAACCGGTAGAATTCTAACTTGTCTTCTGCGTAATATTCGAGTTTATTCAACATGTGAAATAGTTCCACCCATGGTCTACAAGAATTTGAAATGAAACCCAACTAAACACCCGAGATAGTTGTGTCAAACCTGTACAGTTGCGGTGAGCTGGGAACAAGGGTATGACGCAATACAGACTTTGTTACTGAGTAAGTGCCCATCTGTTGTATGATTATAGATGTGTGGGATAATCCACCATGATTGAGAGAACCTGATAGCGTGACACAGTAAGAAAACAGTTAAAAGACCATCCGAAGAGAGTGCACGATCACCTCTCCTACATTCGGTTGTATCTATCTGGTTTGAATGAAGGAGACAGAGTTGTCAGTCAGCATGCTGACTCCTAACGTTTTCTGACCAAATTACTACATCATCCTCTGTTAACCATGGTCACTCGGATAGACGTTCGTAACCAAGCTGTTCACTATCTAGTACGCCCTTTGCAATTACGGCAGACTCATCTTGTCAAAGTGAAAGATAAGAGGCAGGGAAAAACTGTCAGTTCATCCTTACGAACCTGTCAAGGCAAATCCCTAAGAGACAGGTACCAGCATATCTAGGATGATATAACTGAACTTGGTCATAGTTGTGTGCCGGGCAGTAATTGTGATCAACTCACCTGACAGTAATTCAGTAGTGTTAGTAAAGAAGAGTGCAGTAGAATATTTTAACTCGTAAGGTTATCCTGATATCGTCTGAAGGGATCTCAGAAACTACAAAGAATCTTTGACCTTAAGTATGCTTTCGTATCGCATCAACTGTGGACTGCTTTCGATGCAGCGGCTGATTTTGAGAAGCTGACAGCCCTACAACAAATCAGTCACAATACTACTGTAGATTTAAATATGATATGCTCTGCCCGAGCAAATTACACCGGGCTGCCATCATCTCCTAGAACTCAGAGAAGTAGTGAGCTCAGGCGCAATGCCATGCACAATATAACTGCTTTGAAGCACAGATGTCGTTATTCCAGCAGCGCATGATAGAAGCCATTGAAAATTCCTAACACTACTCATGGGCTTTTCCCCTTTGAGGCTCACTGACTTGAATCTTTTGTCATGGTCGGCTTACTTAGTCTCGAAGGTTACGCCTTGACTACCGGAAACAATCTTTTTCCAGAAGAAACGGCGGAACAGGCACTTACAGCATGGCAAGCAGCTCGCTCATATTTGTCCACTGAGATAAGACATCATTCTGACAGATCAATAAACACCAGCTTCGATCAGGGACTGTTGTGTACTGTCACAAAACGCAATACTGTTACTCTTGCGGTTGTTCACATGCAGACAGATATCTATTCCATCCCGGAATTTCAAAAATACTCCGTACACCCCAATTGCACCAAGGAATGGCAGCTTCTAAGCAAGCTAGAGTGCACTGGTTCAGTATTTCTCATTCAGTGATTCTTCTCAAATGTGTTTATCTGTTGTGCTCATTGCAGGCAGTGGAACCGTGTAATGGCCTTGTTTCCACACCAACGCCACGTCATTTTTTAAGAAACAGGATGATATCTTAGATTTCTGTTCCTAGAGAGAGCAATTTATATTTCACACCACGGACAGCTAGCAAGTGCGGGACGGTGAATAGTCCATTCCCGGCATGATGCTATTTTGGATTAACAAAACTTAATGAGGGACGTGATGTAGCTCTTTATGTTGGATCTCACCTTAGGACCACAAGCAACTCTGATAAGTTTCTACTGGTCTTCCGGAAACATTCTGGCAAGCAGTTAACGTCACTCAATACTCCGCTTATTTAATTAGTTGCTCAACAGATCACCATATCTGGACAGTGATGCCGGTATTGCCTTGCACAACGCTCTGCGTGAAACCCTATCCTAAGTTTATACTCAAACATCAGTGATGGGAGATTTTAATCGCTAGGAGCTAGACTCAACGGCCAGTTTAGTCAACACTGCAACGTTATCATTAACAGAAACCAGGCTATTCCGGCATGATTATACGAGGCGACGACGCTCCCATCGTCTTTGGGGACATTCATATGTTTCGGAACTGCTGAGTGTGCTTGACTGTGGATAATAGCTCCCAGAGCAGGTCTGGCCATAGATCTGATTCATCTTAACTTCCTCGAAGCCTTTCCCAAAGTTAATCATTCATTCTTGTTACGAAAACTTCAAAAGTATGACTTCAGTCAGCGCTTACTTGCAAGGCTTGAGGAACACCTGAGCGCCAGTTTGTTCGACATCAACGTGAATGGACAGTTTTCAGAGCGGTTGACTGATAATTGCGTGGTTAGCAAAGATTCCTCTCAGGCCTCTTTTTCTTTCGTTAATTCTGTTCTCGACCAACACAGTACAACTAATTCACCGAAGTTGCTTCACGCCGAAGTATTCTAGGGTGCTCAAAAAATATAACAACCCTATTTAACGTTTTTGACTTTCTAAACCAGTGTTATACAAAAAATGACTTGCCAATCAGTGCCGAAAAATCCAATGCCATGTAAATTCGCCATCAAGACTAAGTTGATTACTACCCTGGTGACAAAGCTACCGGTGTCACTGTGCAAACAGCACCCGAGGACGTTAGTGGCAAGCATTGTGAGTCTGGCTGTTAATTGTGCTTCTGTGACGAAAATGGCACAAATGATGTTAAACCTTTTAGATGGAATCTATGAAACGTTCTGTCCAAAAATGTCTCCCACTATGTTCACTTCCATAATTCCATAGCTGTAAGGAACAAGCAGGCTTGCCGTCATCATCTTAAAAAGGTATGTCACTTTTGGGCATGACCAATGGCGGGCTAATGTAGGACTTTTGGGCTCAGGAGAAGTTCTTATTCACATAAATCAGCTAAATTAAGTTGATTCTCATTGAAATACGAGCATCTCAGAGGATATGTTGATCTTACCTACAAAATACTTCATATCGCTGGTCATCCATTGAAATATCCTCCGCTACTGAACGAGGACGAATGTCTAAGTGGTTACTCCTTCAGTTTGGATTACGCAGTAAACAATCTGCTTTGTAGATAGAACTATTTCACCAGGGATCACATTGTCCACCTTTGCGATCATCGCTGAACCGGCTGAGAGCTTCATAATTTTGATCGACCAACATTCATGTTACAGGTAAAATATACTGCGATTTTCCTAACTGGCGCTCTAGCTTAGTCCTATGAATCAGTAAATTCGTATACCTGACAGGGTGTTTCAGTGTTGCAATGTTTGTTGCAAGTGCGACTGCAATCAATAACTCCATGGAACTCGTCTTTAAGTTATCCAAACTTACTTCATATTCATATTCATATATTCATATATTCATATTCATATTCATTTTTTCCGCGACCAACGCAGTACAAGAAAATCACAAGCAAAGATTTTCTAATTTTTTAAACAACCTATAAACCCACAATACTGACAGTTGTTAACAAAAGGCTTGGTTCAAAATCGAATAAAAAACGTAGTCAAGAATGACGGCCTCATAAATGTAAGACTACATAATTTGACGGCGCCTTATCGCATCTGACGCAAGAATGTGGAGAATCAAGCGATCATTTGTATCCCGTTCAATTTAGTTGTCAATATCGACCAATAAGGTGACAAAGCCCGAATAAGTTCTATTCACAACCTGGTCGTTTTGCAGAGCTGGGAAAGTTTAGCCACTAACAACCTTAACGATTGTTTAGAGAAGAAGCAATTTAGTGCTTGCAGAGATTTCGATGTTGCTCCTAGTTGATTCCAACGCACCAAAAGTCGGAAGACACATGAAAGGATCGAGAGCTACGGCTACTAATTGCATTGCGGCTGGTATAAAACACTTTAAGAGAAGGCTACTAAGAATGGCTTAGTTTGTGAGAGGCAATAAGGCGTTCACTATAATGTGAGATTTAAACCTCTAGATTCAATTCGCTCAAATACACGCCAGTACGAGTAGTTCGTCCTAATTTTCTTGTTGAATGCTTCGTTTGATATGACTGCTGATTCACTATCACAAAGAACAACGGGATAATCGAGCTGTGGAATACCCGACATATACTGCTACCTTTAGAGGTGGTCGGGCTTGTGCACTGTTTTGATCCGGCGGGCTATGCTGACTAGGACTCCGGTCCTTCCAGGTGCAACCTTGTCAGACAGGCCAAAGGGGAGCAGTCAGACGAAAAGCAGTTACACTCATAGGATTGTATGTCGCACTGCTGACCGCGTAGGAGTGCTTAGGCAGTGAGGCACGATCCTATGGGCATACAGCA
>QNGE01001505.1:12418-37497 GCA_008508345.1 Paragonimus westermani | reverse complement strand
TTATATACTGAGGGCACTAGCGATTGGGTTAAACCGCGTGGTGGTCAAGCAACAACGTGGTCAGGAAATATGAAGACTTTGACTGCTCCATTGAGCAAAGTGGGCAGGCATCGCCTGCCTGGCTAGGGTTTTCGTGTTCACCCAAACCGCTGGTTAGAGACGCTATCCGAGATGGCGATGTGTCGCAGTCAATGGCGTACCTGTATCCATACCATTTCTAGTTGTTCCGTTTAGTCTTCTTTAATCTTTGTTGACCTTCTTAGTAGTGTTTCCATTTAGGATATTCTACGTCACTGTTGAGGTGAGCGGCGGTCCGAGCCACAGTACCTTTGGTCAGACTCATGGTTGTTATGATGATGATGATTGATGCTGTGGAATGCATTAGTTGAACAGATTACTGGTGTTGTATAACAGGCAGTTTCGTTGTGAGTAGTATACTACTCACAAGCAGTGTAATACCAACAGGGTACATTCAGGAAACACTTCATTTTTATACCTCTGAGGCCGCCGAATTGAGCAATTCTTTTTCCAATGTCCTTTTTTCCACATATGAAGCAGCCTCCTGGTTGACCGTTCATCCGTGCTGCTGTTCTCAAGACAGCTACATCCGCTGCATGTTGCTCCATTTTCTTCTTGTCCGTTTTGGTGTTTGCATCCACTGAGGACGCGGACATTACTGCCAACTCCCACGTCACCTTCGTAAGTTCGTCAAGGTCCATCAGCGGAGCGACATGGGCAATGCGGACTTGGTCGCAAACCGCCACCTGGAGACATTCAATAGACTGTTCCGTCAACAACTGTCGTCGTGTTTCTTGATCCAATCCTGGCAAAGCCCTGTCCAGCAAACCTTGCAGAGTGGCGGCAAACACGGATGGGTCCGTTCCTTGGAAATTACAAGCAAACTACGGCAAAATCTATCAGAAAATCAACCGTGTAATATTTTTATACAGTAAACCGTAACTGAAATGTGTCACAGTTCAGTTTTACCGAAATCACAGAAACGGTGTCGTGGAACATCGGCTTTATTCAAAAAATTGATGTTAGACCTCAGCTAAATATTGTATTTATTCTATTCCTAAAACCTCCAGTTGCTCTATCATCTTCTTACGTTTCTATAAGCCGTCGTTCAATGCGAGTGAACCTCGAGTCAAAGCTGCATAACAGAAATATTTTTCACCAAACATTTCAGTCAAATGTGGATAAACTGGCAAACACAAATATTGTCAATTTTCCTAACGAGTAAATAGCAAATGTTTTCTGTTAACGTGATTATTATTGTGGTACCGTATAGGAACTAAAAGTTAATAGTTTTACTCTGAAAAGTAGATTGAAATGACCGCATTCTCCGGGTTTTATGACACTACTGATTTTGACGTTTAATGTGCATTGCAACACTTCCACAGACCAAGAGAAAAGTGTGTAGTGAAAACGCGTATCATCCAAGAAAATGTGACGGATGAAAACTGTTGTGCGTATTTACTTGAGAAAAACGTAATACAAACATGTCTTTTGTTAGCATATCTCTAGGAATTGATAATTTAAGCATCGTGAGCTTGTATCCCGTTCTGACCTTAGTTGACGTTTCCATTTTTTAAATTGTCGTTTTCCGCCTCGAAAATACATCATTAAAATTTTAAGTGTTTGAAAAGAATAGCTAAGGATAGGAAATTTCTCAAAATTATATAGGAAAAATGAAATTTGTCGGTCAGGTTTTCGTTTTTTCACTCTTTGAAGAAGTGTTTGGTCAGTTGTAAGATATCCGCACCAAATGTAGTACAAATGAAGTTTAATAAATTGGGCGTCGTGTTTAACGTGTTATTGATCAACAAATTGTGAATAACACATTGTTTCGAGCAAGTTGTAATACTCCACGTTTCAACCACCTCGAGTGGCCTTCCTCAGGAGTGTTGTAATTGAAACGTAGAGTATTACAACTTGCTCGAAACGTTGTGTTATTCCCAATCTGTTTATCAATAACATGTTAAACACGACGCCCAAACTATTCAACTTCATTCGTACTGCATTTGGTGCGAGTATCTTGAGACATTTGTATTCATTAATCCAGCCGTAGTTCACTGACTATACCGTTTCTGCCGTGAAACTTTAAATGATAGGCTGTAAAATACTAAACCGTATATTCAGCGCGTCACTCAAAATAGTCGAATTCCGGTTAACAAGTTTGTCCAATTAATAGTCTAGTATTTCCACTCAGTAACATGATTGTACATTCTGAGTATTTCAGGGAAATACAAAAAGCCTAATCATTTAAGAAACCTACATTAAACGGTGTAACACACGCGTAGCTCTAAGCATACCTATATACTCGGCTTCGGTCACGGTGGATTGATCATAATTATCAACAGCTTTTAATAATTTTCCAGGGTATGGTCCATTGAAGACTGTGCTTGCGCAACAGCGACATGCAATTCAATAGCAATTCAAGCCTTGACACACACCTTATTTATTGTCCGTGACTCTCGTCCATGATATTTATTGGTTAAACATTCAACCACTAACCGCTTACTACTTGTGATACTTCATATTTTTCACAAAAATGTGGTTTTCTTGTTCCTAGCCACTGAGTATACTCACTGAATATACTCACCTGGCCGTCTGTCACGAACATAAACGAACTAATTTTGTCCCGCTTTTTGTCCACTAATGAGCAAGCAATCACAATATGTTTGCTAAAATAAATCAAATCACATGTTTGTAGTTAAAAATAACACATGTGTATCTTTATAAGATAAAAACACTGAGTGTTGCACAGCTAAAAATCGAAAACAACTTGGGAACTGAATGAAAGAAAAATATCTCAATTTTCTTACATTATTTTCTTAATCTTTATTCTGCATTGGTTTGTCAGTATTGGAAGAAAAAATTGGTCAGACTAACATTTTTATCACTTATATTAATCAGTCCAAATCTGATTCCATTAAGAACACTTCAATCAGTTCTTAGCAAGAAGACTATTGTCTAGAATGTGTTCATTAAAAACTGAAATGGAGGATACAGTCAGTGGGAAAGGTGACAGATTTACAGATCGATTCTATAATTGTGATTAGAGGAATGTAGACAGTTTCACAAATGTACGGGAACATTCGTTGATCGAATTTGATTTTCGTGTTTAAAATTGATTCATTTTCACGAGAAACGTAGTATGGATTATTTTTTGTCACAACAATAAAAGCAAATCTGTATTAACTATATTCAACAAGTTGGAGCTGAAAGTGGTATCTGTTATTGTACCAAAAGTTGGTTTCTAATGGTGTTAATGACTTTCACAAAATAACTGTTTTGTTGGCCAGTATAACGATTTTCTAAAACGAAGAATCACCAAAATATATATAACTACTGAATTATATATATATTATATATATATGTATATATACATATATATGCGAGTTTCACAACGGAATGTTTGTGGTAAAATTTCGGACAAATACTCATTTCCTTTGATTGTTTCATTCTTGTCAGAAGGTAAACTGGAAATCAAAAGATGGAGGCTTTTTAAATGTAGTTCACATAAAACACACGAGAGTTCATCCAATATAGCAACGGCCAATCCAAGGCTAACTACCTATTTATCCGAACCGATTGTCAAGATATGTTGTGTTTTGTTTGAAATTGAATAGGCTGTGAAAATAAGTTTCTTTCATAAACAATTCCTTACGGTTGTGAAACGCCTACAGGAAATGTGGTAAATCAGTATTCATGTCCAAGCTGTTTTGTTCGGAGCATAAAAACACTGTTCAACGTTATTCATTCAATTTGTGTACTTTCCGAAGAGATAATTGCAACTCGTTTCTCACTTATTCGTTGAATAAACAACAGATATTAAAGTATTCTATCCAAGAGGGAAAGCCGTTTGATTATTGTTATTTTGGGGTTTTCATTTTCCATTTGTAAAACGCCAAAGATGGTTTAGATTCCAGGCTGGAAAATCGGACGCATAATCAGACAACTAGTATATATTACTAAAACAGGGATACCGAAGAAAATACGTTGAACACTGTAGTGACCATCCTTGGGGAAACGAAACTGTGTCACTTGAGTTGGGTTCCCAACTTTGCGCATCTTATATTGTGGTCAGTACGAGGAAGCGAACGGTCGTCGCTTGAAACATTTGCAGAATAACTATTCAATCACAAAATGTCCATCACGCGAGATATGGATTACTATGGTCTTAAAGTTGAAAAATAACTACAATTTTGGTTCATTTGCAAGGTTAATGGTCGGTTAAACCACTTATTTCTAACAGTATTAGTCACCGAATGACTTCCACTCAAATGTTTTGGCAATATCAGTCCTCATTGCTGTGTAGGTCGGTGGACTGGAGGCACATCCTGTTAATAGATGTTGACATAGTGTTCGTATACAGGTGAATACGCTTTGTCTGTGGCGTGTGTCCGGTAAGTTGTGAGTTTACGTATCACCTTACCATATACTAAAAGCTTTTGTATATGCGTGCGTGAATTCGAACAGGTGTACTAATCGTTGGTTTGTACATATATACATATACGTATAATGTGCAATGATGGGAAAACACCAAGCTTCCTATGGCCGACATCGTGAATCTCCCGTAAATGTGCACAGAAACCTACTTACAATTCGTAGACAGCTTACCAACAGCAACAAGCAGAAACAGTGAGGTTACCGCTATCAGGAATATTTGCTGAAGTCGTTACGCAACAACTTGAAAGAACCGTCTTCCAGAGGTATCGCACAAGATTGTAACTGAGTTAATTGAGTGACACCTTTGTTAAGATCAAGCGGGCGGATATCAGCAGTTTACGCGGAGCCAATGATATGATGTTACTAGAAATTCAGTTCACCACCTAAATTACAAAAAACGGAAAGAGAAGCTCTCCATAAGTATCTCACAATGAGTGGCTAGCCCAAAGCGCTTTCAAACACATTCACCAGGTCTCGTTCGAGTGTTTCTTCTCACCACACGAGAGAAAAGGACAACTCTTTCAACGTAAACGGAATCCCTACAAGCGAACAAACAGCCTTCGAAAAAAGTTTTATAGTCAGAGATCCGGTTGAAATGTGTGAGCGAGCGGGTGTAATATACTGTATTTCCTGCCAGCACAATGACCAGGACTGCGTAGACAAAACTGGTTTATACGGACATCATATAACACTGAGACGGGCAGGCCAGAAGTCAAGTCTTTGGCAACAATGCTTAACCACAGGTCACGCTGTCAAACTGGCGGAAGTCAAGGTGGCGAGATTGTCGAAGTGGAGGCAGGAGAGACTGATTCTTGAGTCGCTCTTTTCTCGTAATCCTTTAAACAGACTCACCGAACTTGATATCCACGCACCCCGTTTGTCTTACAAATGCGACAAGAACGAGTGATAGACAAACAGACATGCAGAGGAGCCCGTAACCTACAGGCGACGTTTTGTCACCTTGTTTGACAACAGATGTTGGTGTGTGGTTAAAACAATACAACAGATATCTATCACCCGGTGTTCGCCCTTTACACTTGAATAAATGTGTTCGCTTAAGGTAATTAAGTCTGTGCGTATTCATGGGTGCATACGCAGATGTTGTGGGCACAGAGTAAGCCAACACTGATATATATATGTATGTGCATACAGTTGCTTAGTAATAACGGTCTATGCTTATTTACGTCATTGGTGATCGGATCATAAACGTTCAACACAGTCATACGCGACCTGTGAGTGATTGTTGGGAAGTCTCTTTGGGGGTGAAAACCGCAATCAAATTTGTTTAGCGTTCGATTCACACCATCTGCGGCTTTGCAGCTCAACTTGCCACCTTCGGGTATGTTGTTACTGTCACAAGTTCGAATCTAGCCGATCCCATGTTTTTCCACAACAGGGTCTCTTCTAGGCCTATTATTTTTCAAAACTGCGCAGCACATGCAACAAATCAAGTGAGGTTAACTTGAATTTAAATGTATGGTACTAAAAATGTCACATCAAACTAAATAACGTTCACTATGCACCCTCTCATGATATTATGACATTACGAGGAATTGCATTCGCGGTCTAATGTATGGACCGTGTGACTTTTGTTAGGTTATTGGCTGACGATTATGAAATGTTGACATGGACAAGAACACGTCTCACTGATGAGATATAGTAAGGCAGAGTCCGGTATAATTTTCTACATGGAAGTAAATTATTGCAGTAATTTTTTAATAGGGTAGACAGTGACGTCACCAGAGTGTATTTCAAACATCAGGAAAAATAAAGTCATATATATGTATTACTGATAAGTATATACAAGCTTTTTTGGCAGTTGTACGAGAATTTAGCTCACTGTCATTGTGGGAGTAGATATGCGAAAATTAAAACGTCGTTAAAATTTGAATAAAATTCTTCTCTGCAAGATAAAGTAGTCAGGTACACTTTTGTATACGAGCACCTCAACATGTCCAGTGGTCGAGAAGATGCTGTTCAGTTAATACGTTTGTTTGATAAGTCACTAGTAGTTATGTATGCTGTACGGAATCCTCATATGTCTCTGCGCGCCTTCACCATCCTTCTATCGATTGTTTTAGGACTTTCAATGCACGGAGTGGGTGACTCAGTTTTTTAGAAAAGATCGGCGGAAACAGGGCTCACTGTTGTGTAGTCACATCAGTGCTTTCGGCACGTTTCGTAGGTGATGGTAATAATTAGAGAGTAAGCGAAATAATTATTCTTGTCCCTTGACATAGACTTATGCTACGGAATTATGTATGTACATCGGTAAACCTTCTAAGAGGGTGTAAAGCCGAACAGCTGAAAGGCGAGTGTTCCTACGCTTCTCAGCTAAGGTTTTTAAAAACACATACAACATGTAATTTCGTCTTACTGTAACGCGTATGTGAATATATGTTCACCGACGACACTACTAATGAGTTGTTATAGATTTTAAGGGTTATATGTTAAGGATTATTAACGTTAGATCACTAGCGTAGATTTTTTCTGGGCACTTCGGTTGGTACAGTTTAAAGAGAAACACTGGATTTGTGCCTGTTCGGCATTCCACTTATTTTTTGTTTAATAAGTTTGCCAATCATGAACAGCCAAATGAATGGGCAGTACGATATTGGAACGTTTGTAAACGCTCGTTGAAGTTTGAAGCAATGGTTCCCATCGAAAAATTTGAAGAAAGCCAATAGTAGCATGTAAGATGTCTTGCACAATGCTGTCGCAATACATCGATCGAATCCCTCTTTGTGCGCTCAGAAACAGTTGGTGACTAACCTTCTACTATGTTGGTAAGAATGCAACTGGTACTTTTTGTGTAGTATTTTAGCTCTTGTTTGTTTTCTGTAGACGTTTTCTAACTATATTTGACCTTCCCCACTCAATATGTATATATCTTTAACCACCTCCTTATTGCATCAAAATTATCTCTCAGTTGCATCTTGCCCGTTCCGCTTCAGTCACCTGACTGACTGTTTCAAATATTTCTAGCTGCTTGCCTGCCAACTATATAAAGTGTATGTTAATTTCGCAAAAGTAACCGATGAGATGCGGACGAAATGTCACTGTGCAAGACATCTTACATGCTACTATTGGTTTTTTTCAAACGCTCGTTGATTAATTGAATCTTAGGTCTGCTAAAATAATTATCAAATTGCACTAATCGATTGACTGTTGTTCACTGTGAATTGGCTATCATTTTGACGGCCAACAGTTCACTAGAGTCCAGCGAAACGAGCTTGTGTGCCCAATCATTAATGACATCTCCAGTGATGCGTTTTTCTGTTACCATTTCTAATATTCAAGTTCTCTGAATAGAGCGCTTCTTCACATTTATCCATAATATTTGGGTGTATATATTCTAGACTTCATACGCTGCTGGAAGTCCAGGTCCATGTGATACTTGAGATTTTGACTTCGATAGCTGTCTCACTAAGTTTTGGACTGAAAAATTCGTGTATAATTGTTATTCTTTTGTACAGTGTCTACGTTTCTTCGTTCCCACGATTTATTGATATGACACCTTTTGTTCGAGAAATATAAGATCGGATGTAAAAAGAAGATCAGAGATACACAACCGGTTACCGGTTGATAGACTACTCTGGGTGCAGTAGTTTCGCTGTATTGGAAGTCTGGAATATTGTACACCGCAAATAGATTGCACATTCGTTTTCTACTGATGCTATAATTGTCCAAAAGTTGACGCCCGCTGACTCACTTATCACTCTGTTGATAAAGCTCTTCATTGTAACCTAATAATTTCGCATGTTCTGGACGATTATTGGTGATAGGGTTCGCGCCATCCACCTTCCGCGTTAACTTCAGTCTAGATAATTTTATTGGAAGTTATTCAGCCAATCGCACTTCCAAAGTCGCTAAGCCATCCAGCCGATCTCACAAGTTATAACCGTAAATAAGATTAGGGGTTCAACTTTTTAGTAAATTAGATGTGTTCTTCAGTCAACTTTGATTATTTGAACGAATAACACGCTAGAAGTCATGACCATTCCTTAAACTTGGTAAGTCATCACTTATTGACCTTTGCTGCGTTAGCTTTGGGGCACATTTCTGGAACGTTGGGCCGACTAACCGGCTGTTTCGGACTACATGTGAAAGATTTTGATGTTACAAAAAGCCGTATATTTTTGTTTTGTGGTGATTTACTAATAGTGGTCAACATTACCCGTGTACTGCTCTCAAGACAACCGTTGGCTTACATCCATTTTAATGGTCTACATGCAACCATACCAGAGCCGGTAACCGGGTGGCACTAATATAAATCTGATATTGGTACCTAGTTCTGGCATACGAAGGCCAAATAGTAGTTTTATTAGCAAATGACGTTAATTACGACTTTCGTTTTCTTTTCCAGCACTTTTATCCGTCCACAGGCTGGATGCGAATCATATGACGTCAGTAGGAATGCTTCACTCTGGTGATAAATTCTTCGCCTGTCTAATAAGCACACATATTGAATTGTCTTTCAAATTAATGTACTATTATGTTCTAAGTGTGTGCTCCATTTGTCGTGTTGATATGCATCATTGTGGTGGAAAAAGTCTGCGAATTAATGTGCAGTTCATGCATAAGATGTGTGAAATACAGTTGATTAATTGTTCATTGATGTATTCTGTTTGTTTCTGTTTCGTTCCCAAATTTAATTTGTTAGATTGTGATAATGTACTAAGACCCATCGGAAAAACAACCCCAGTTTGCCGGAGGTTGTATAACCATCGCTCAATAAGAGACATTGTCTAATTACTGATTACGGATTACCTCCTTGTTATCATTTTTAAACGACAAATAGTGGCATTCGTTCTCAGTGCCGAACAAAAACACACCGTGCAAAAGAGCTGGAGCTGTTTGTAGCCACAGTATCGCTCGTTAAGTTGTCACTAAAATTTTCACAGCAGCTTACACAGTGGTAAATGTAACTAACGAAAATACTGAGCCATCCAAAACTTTCCCATTAGTTGGTTAATTGTGTGTAAGATGCTTTAGATAACGTTTATTCAACGGTGATTGACATAAGCAGGGGCTAGTTAAACGCAAACTAACCAGGCAAAACAAGTAACTCAAGATATGGGCGCAAATTACAATTTGTATCAAATTTGCCCACTCTGGCCAGCGATTAACGTGCGGATGTTGTGAAAAAAGACTGAACTTATTAAAGGAAACAGCCAGAACTACAATCTACAGCATCAGTGATACTCACAGCCAAACCCACTATCAACAACGAATGAATGTCAGTTGTTTTTAGCATATACAGTAGGCTGCTGACGACCGATCGATACTGTTTGGACGTGCGTGATAAGAAATGAGAAAGTGTCATCACTCCGAACAATGATTCAGTACAAATGTTGTGGCCTGTGGTCAAGATTATCATATAAATAGTGGGGCGGGGTTTTGTCCTCACTGGATGGCACTCCCTAGAGGGTGAACTGACATCTCCCAGTTATTGTGCGATGACCCATTGTGCCTTGTTTTTCAAGCATACTTTCGGTTCTACCGATCTAAATATTTTCATATATGCAGGAAGAAAAAGAAGAATGAAAGCCGCTTTCATTTACAGAATTCTTCTCACCAACGGTGGAAGTAACCTGGTTATGTACGGGAATAGGACAACCCCATAAACTTACAACAGATGAGACAGTGCGAGATGAGGTCCCGGTTTTATCCATATCTTCTGATTATTTCATGCAAATTCGAAGTTGTGTGCAACCGACCGACAACTGACGAGTGAAGATTTGTACAAGCATCGGCCGTAAAAAAAATCGATCAGTAATTGCTCATCACCTCCATGCATTATTTTCACTTTGGTTTCCAAGAGGGAAATTACTTACATATCTGTCTCCGTGAATAATTTGGAAGATTACCTCTCGTTTTTATTGAGTTCACTAAACAGAACACCAGTAATCTTTCATTATGCTTGGTATGATATGACACTTTTCGCCACTTACACCGAAAACACTCGAAAAACGTATAGAATACTGTAGCAGTTTTATATTGACCTAGGTCACATCCTGTTTCTGAAATTCAAACAATCTTTGCCAACAGATTGGGGCACGAACCCTATTTACTTCGGTTAATATGAACCTATTTTTGGTACCTCACTCCTTGTACTTCAACTTGAAATGATTTGTTGTTGAGTTAACCGACTGATTAGAATGGTTGGTTACGAGCATTGTCTTGTACAGTGTGACGGTCATTCGGTTAATCAAGCGGTGACTGATAAGCACTCATCTATCTGTGAACTAAATCTTTGAGTATTAGTCAGATGGCAAAGGTCTTAAATGTCAGAGCTGATTCAACCGAACTCAGCTTGAGGTCATTTAGACCACATCCATCAAAGCTGTCTCAGAAACAAGAGGTGTTCCTGTTACACCCTTTTTCCATAAAATGAAGTGCCGTTCAACTGAATTGTTGTAATTTGCAGAGTAATCTAATAGACGGTTAGCTTCTTTAACCTAGATCCGAAATTTGGTCAAACATTCATCGTACAAAACTAACAGTGGCGAAATTCACATGTGAAGCGAGATCCAAAAGTGATCATCTTTGAACAATTTTAGAATACAAAATTAATGTCGGTGCTTGTTCGCCGTTCCAAACGGAGTCCGCTATGCATGCTCCGCTTAATCAACCGCAATAATCTACTGAGGACAAACAAACATTTTCCATCTTTGGCGTTACAATTTTCGCAATCAGCCAATCAAAAGTTCAACATAATTAGTTGATAAAAGTTTAATGTCCTAGCATGAAATTCCGCCCATCTTTCGTCTTCTTTCGTTTAAGTCACTGACGGCCAAGGTCAAATCTGCATCCTTGTGATATCTGTAATTGCTCATGAATATAAGTAAAATTTAAATCAAATACTAACTTCATACTTTAATTGAACGCTGTTTCGGACGGCAGTTGTATAACCCTCCGGGATCGATGGTAGTTACCTTCAGTTGTTAAGTGTGTGTAATATTCTGAATTATCAATAAAACTCTCAACAAAATTAGCACAACCCTATACACACTTTGATTTTTGATGTACTTGGTTTAAGAACTGAATTGCCGTTGGTATCATGTAGTCCAACAGTTTGTATCTTGCAAAAGAGTATTTCCCTCCGGTTACCTTAGAGCACAACATAAAATTGTCAGAATTTCGGTTGAACTAAGTGAAGATGAAAAGTTCAGCACCCGTTTTCACCAAATGACTTGGTTCAGTCAAAAGTATTTTCGTTCGAACATGGTTAGTTCCATCTTGCAAACTGGTCACTAGACGTTTCCTTCAAGACTCTGTGGGGTATCGATAAAACTCCACTGCTAGTCAGAAATTCCTGAGGTTCAGTAAATATCAGACCACTGGGAAAAAATGGTTTCTACTCGTGCTATTGAATCAAATGCTGGAGATTGGTCTGAATATTGTCAACCGCTATGAAAACTGCATCGAATAGTTTTTTTCACACTACCTCGGCGTATATAGCTACAAAATAACTTTAACTGTTGGAATCCACAGCCAGCAACCGTCCAAGTTGGGTTATTATAATAGAGTTTGATTCAATTGATAATTTTTAGCGTTGGGTTATCACAAGATAGAATGAACAATAAGTTCACCCGACACGGAATATCTGTTTAACTTTTCCGAAGTTATGTTGGACACACGATATATCTGCAGGTTAGAATCGAGTATCAGAGTTTACACAGCAGTGCTTCAATGACTGCTCCTGTTTAAAAGCATCCCTGATTTGCACAACGGTTTAGATATATCTCCAAGGAAGATAATCCACCGTCACAAAAGTTAATGTCTACTCGGTTGGTTTCGTAGATTTATACGAGTCAGTTCAGATCTAGTAACAGTCACAATGTTTTTGGAAGGGTCGAATGACTGGTGGTAGGTGCAAGCATTTGTTTCCCAAACAGTCCACCTGTATCCCCTTTTATAACTTATGTACTGCGTTACATTTTACGGCAGTCATTTTCCCCATCAAATGAATCTTGCTGGTCACGAAAGTGGAATTCGATCTTCAGTGAAACGTACTCTTGCACAGAATATTCATAGAGTTACTTACGGTTGACTACGTAACACCGTGAATACAATCAGCATGCGGGAATATTTCGCTTCTGACTTATACCCTTGTCAACCCTCCGCATATTGGAAGTCATCTAAATGTTCTGTGAGCAAGATCTTTGCCTAGAAAAATCACAGGACAAAGAGGCTTTAAAGGTTCACAATTGTGAGTTTTCACAGTACTTTTAACATCCAAGCGAACGCTAGTTAATTCAAACGCAACGTGATCATCTACTCTAAATATTTAAGCGGGGAGGAAATGTGGCCAGAACGTTACGAAGCCCGATAATCTTTATGGACTATTCATATAAGCCACTGAGCATGTAAGTAAATGATGTTGTAGTTTTAGAACCTAACTGGTGGAAATGGTAGATTTCTCCTTACCGATGAGTAGTAGGGGATTTGAGTTCACATGTAGATTGAACGTCATCCACAATTGGTCGTAGCTCTCGTATTCTCACAGACTTTCCAGCCGACAACTTTCAAGAATGAGCACTAGACTCGAGTTTTGCTCTTGTTATAGAACGTCTTTGATGCATAACATTGTCACGACTGAGATTAGAAATCCGAGCATGCTTTTATAAGGCAACCCCGTTGACTTCTACGCCATTCGCCACATATTTGGCACTACCGAATTATCACGCGCTCAACCACCTTCGCTCCAAGTAATGAAAAGGGCCGACTCTAAAGACTACGGGAATGCGACGGGTGCCACTTATTGTGAGTGTTCGGTCTGTATGAAAACTAGAATCTTCTACTACTCATCGGTAGTTAAAATACTGCCCAACAAGTTAACTATTTGTGTGATTTCACTTTGGAGAGAAGTCTTAGTCAAGAGGTCATGTGTTGAAGATAACAGGACAGTTACTGTGTCCATTCTGAAGCTTGTAGAGCATCTTGATCGTTGCTCACATGTGAAAACGGTTAAGCGTTCAGGTTTGATAATTCGATTGTGCATTGTGTGAAGTGAATGGTGCATTGCTCAACACGATTGCTTCAGGAAATCGTGGCGGAAGCTCGCTCTCTATCGGGTGGGCTTCACATTCTCATTGTCTTTGTGAATCACTTGACCACTACGTGTCTTGTTAATAGGATTTTCACCCCAGTATAGAAAGTTTTAGTAAATCAAGGCCAACGTTTTTAACAGGGTTGTGCATAGAATTCCCATCTGAAGGAAATGATTTCGAAGGGTTTAAATGGAATATTTTTAGGTCAGGGGCATAAATAGAAGTGGCAAGATAGTACGTGAGTAACAGTACTCAAGCCGACAAACTACCCCACCGCGTCAAATCACAAGAACGTTTATATTGCCTGATTTTAACCCGGAGGCAAATATATCGTCTGTCCTGTTGACAGAAGCATGTTCCAATTTTTGATAATCTTGATCAAGCAAGTTAAGTATTATAAGAATGATTTGTCCGAATTCAACGCTATGACAAGAAAAATATTTGACGAATCCGTTCGTAAAATTTTCCTGATGGCTTACTTTACAAGTACAAATTACATTCATCAGTTTTCAAAGTGTTAAATGTTGTGGGATCCAACCGCAGCTATCTTACTTGCTGTGATGTACATAAATGATAGATTCTGGCACAAAGCAGAACTAAACTGTGAAATCGGTGGACGCGTGATGTGTGATTTCTGATGTTTATACTTTATGTTTTAGGAAGCATTCAGCCTCACTCAGTGTAAATGTTTATTTTCTGTCAAAAGTTTGCAAGTGAGATGAATATTCTATTAGTTTTGTGTAGTAACAACTGAGATGGTTGAGAATTAATACTTAGTTTAGTGTATGAAATATTTTCCAATGAAAACTAGCATTTTTGTCGGAACTCGACCGTCAAATGTTGAAGAGGAAATGAACTCATTGTACGTTTATTACCAAAGCTATTTCGATCGTTTCAATTAGAACGACTTTCTAGAACCAACAGAGGTTTCGCTGAAACCTGAGTTCCGTACGAACGTCGACGTGCTTCACAGAAAGTCTGGCCTCCTATCCACCCCCTCTTGTGACCTGCCAGTTTTGTACTAGAAATGATTGTGCAGTAGTAATCAGTTTACATTGTTTAGTCTCAAACATTGGACAATGTTCAATGCTTTTTATGAAAATATGTCAAACTAAGTGTATCGCATAGGCAGGTAACGTGTGGGTTACATTTACATAACTAATGAAGAAACCATTCGCTAAACCTACAGCAAATAAACAAATATACACATAAGACCTACACTATATACAATATACGACAAATATGTGATAGCTTCATTCACGCATATGTTCAAAAATCCCCATTCGAATAGCTTACCTAGCAGTCAACAAGTTTTGTAATTGTAGGCATTCACCGTTTCGGTCGATATACCAGTTACCATAATCCCATCACATGCACACAAGTGCCTTCAAAGGCGACGAATTCAGTACTTTGAGCAGACCGATTATTCTGTTACAACACGAAGCACGTGGTCACTGCGCTACATTGAACTGGATGAGGAAAATTCTTTCCAGGTATAAGGAAAAAGAATAGTGTGAACCCACTACAATTCTAATTCATCATAAGCTGAGGAAGTTAGGTGCCAGCGCCTTACGT
Source organism: Paragonimus westermani (assembly GCA_008508345.1). NCBI lineage: Eukaryota > Metazoa > Platyhelminthes > Trematoda > Plagiorchiida > Troglotrematidae > Paragonimus > Paragonimus westermani. The sequence continues at coordinate 22,411 of QNGE01001505.1, read as the reverse complement.
GTGGCTAGTTTGAAATGCGGACGGACTTCATGCGGTGGACTAGCTAGTTGTGGATGAACGTGATCAGTTTGATGCTCATCATACGGAAACTGTTAGAAAGCCAACTGTCGAAACCGAACGGTACATTGAACCAGTGCCCATATTCGGCAGCTTTCCCGACGAACCTTCAAGTGTACAACTGAATGTTTTCGGCACTGAACTTATCTGATGAAATTGTGAACGTTCCGTCAATGGGTTCAAAATTTTGTGCTGTCCAAATCAGTTTGATTTAGATGTTTGTTTCAATAACATATCCGGTAAACTAGGTAGTCTGACATCAGCATATCAGATAAATTAGGAACAGTTTAATCTAACTTTGATCGGTGTATGGTATCAGTATTTTGGAGCTAGACCCACTTTGAAAAGAATGCTTGCAAGGGATGCTGCTGCTAGATAAACAATCTACCTAGACAAGATAACCGATATATTTATGATAATGCCATACATCGAAGAGTTTTGTCTGAGAAAGACAAGATGTTTGTTGTTAAGAGGCATATATCCAACTTATGTTGGAACATAAAACAAAATGGATGGATCGACGCCCCAATATTCGATCTAGTTATATCGAATCTGCATGGTTTACCTGGAATTCAATAAGATGGCGTGCTCGTAATTGCGATGTACGACACGACGAACTCGTCATTCCATACATTGGTACAATGGTTGAATGAAGTTTCGGAACCACGCTGCAACAGATCAGCTCCACGTAGACTCAAGGATACATTTCAGTCCATTAAATCAGCAGATGATCAGACTGTTGATGGAAAATGGTTATTATCTGAAGTGTGCCTCATGCTCACGAACAAGTCACTCGGAGAGAATGAATAGTTAGCTCGATTATATCCACTCGAATAATACGAAATCTGGAATGCCAGATGGAAAACTCAGAGACCTCTTTGATTAGGCACAGAACATTCAATTTAAGTTTGATGAACAAATCTATCGCCAAAAGAATGAGGTCGCAATGAGCACACAGCTAGGACAGTTACTGAATGGCATTTTTCTGTAGAGATTGGTAGGAATGTGCGTACTGTGTAAACGGTATGTAGATTATACCTTCTGTATCGTCGATAGCAACACTGACACTGATGCAATATTATAACCGTCCAACTCATCTCACAGGAAGTCGAAGTTCATTGTGGAACTAGAAGAAGAGGGAAGAATGACTGTCCGTAATTCTGCACCACTAAAATATTAAGATGGACTGGTTCAGCGAGGCAAACGTGAGCCTTGTTCTAATGAGGCAGGAACGGAACTCGACACACTGTTTAGCAAACCGAATCCACCAAATTTGTGCGGCTGACATGCTAGATAAAGAGCCAAAGCTCTTAAGTAAAACGCTCAGTACTAACGTGTCTGATAAAATTATTAACTTGGAGTATGCAACCAGGAATACCCACAAGACGGCGAGTTATCTTCCGAACGAAAGGCCGTTTACACAAACTCGTCCTACAGGGGTGAATTATTGAGCGTATCGTTGATCAGAGAGCTGGACACTGCCTCAAGGACAACTAAGGCTTTTGTTCGCCTCTAGGAAAGCTGTACCTCAAAGCGTCAGTACCCAGTAGCATTACATAATTCCTTATCGACTTGTTATCTCTTTCTCGTGAAACAGGTTAAATTGGTCAAACAGTAAAACGTTTGTCGAAGAGTGTGCGCGAAAAACATCCTGCTTGATTGACGACCAGACAACAACGGAAAATATCGAACAAGATTCTGAACCACATCGTTGACTCGGGTCGCAGTCACTGTGGATTTTTCATTTGAGCCGATCTACCGCATCACCTATATTCACACCAGAGGAGTGAGATGTGTCATGGCCTCCGCGAGGGCTATCGGAATCCGGCTGCGAAACCTTAGTCTATGCGCGCAAAATTCTTCTGTTCAAGCACTGAATTCATCATGGACTGTGGTCTTTGGAACACTTGACAAGATGCCAGGATAATCATGTCTGCATTCCCAAAATTGCATTGAATTCACACCTTATTGGGCTCCACGCAATCCTGACGTCACAGCTAATTTCACGTTGATTATACAACATCTGGCCTGAAGATGACACTTCGAGAAACAGTTTGTTCGCCACTGTTTGACCTCCAATAAAATGAGCATTTATGTTGTTGATATAAATTGGATGCCTACGGTTATTTATTCAAATCACAGAGGAAAAGAAGAGTAGAATCAAGACGTATAAATTGGCATGTCGTCTTTATTGCTCAGCAACTCAAATTATGATCAGAATTCTGCATATAACCTAAAGCCTGTTTTTGAAAACCGACCACTATGACACCAGACAAATAAACGAATTCACTGTATGGATTGGAAAATGATCAGATATGAATACAGCCTTCAGTTTACGCGGACTTTCAACCCGGCGTTTTTTAGAAACTAATCACTAAGCCTGCGTTTTGCTGCTGGTACAAATCTACACTAACAGAGTTTTCATTCTGATTATGTCTTGGTGCGGCAGTTTTGTTAATCCCTATGTGACTGATCTCACAATATGCCCCAGTGAATTTTTGTGCAAGAGATTCTGTCTACTTCCTCACCTCCGACAATTTCTAACAAGACTGGAACTCGAGTTTTGTGTCTCCATTCTAACGGAACTGGTGGAGGCATCTGCGGGAACGCGAAAGTGCAAGTCACTTCTGATTGACGTTCAGCTTGATATTATCAGCAAAATTCCAACGCACTGCAACATTTTCTGTCAAGTATGAGTAACGTTCAGCTGACGGGCATCGACACGTTTATACTCTTATTTTGTAGTTGACTCATTAAGTCTGCGACAAGTTTGCAAACATTTCAGCCACATATAATCAATTTTACTGACGACTAGCGTCTTCCTATTCAATATTTATATTTAATCAAGTTTCATATTTAGAGCGTTCAACGAGAAATATGTTTGTTTTTGAAATTCAAACGATCCATACATATGGTTTTTTGAAAAGTTACAACATCCTGCACTCAACAAACGTAATGGTGAGAGTTTTGTTACGATTCGGATCGACTTGTTTATATGTACATAATATGCTGCAGTTTACAAAACGAATACACCATAATCGACATGTGCACAGAGGACATTATTAGAATGGATCAGTTTATTTGAAAAATTTCACTTAAGTTAAATCCTATCTTTAAAATCCTATCTTTAATCCTATCTTTAAAAAGCCTGAACAAGATGACGTCAGCAAAGTAGGAGGATTCGAATGCTGACTGCCTGTACTCGCTCGTCAGTTTTCCAAGTCGGAAAAATTTTAAACAGTTAACAAAATTAGGTTACATTGATCTGATCACACTACTAGACTTGAGGAAAAATTCCGATAACTATACATTTTTGTGAGTCACACAATGCGTAGTCATACGATGATTGTTTATAGCCTCGACAGAATATTAAACATGGGCATCTCAGCTCATACATACCATGATTTGTCGTGCGCAATTGACGGACCACGTGGTGCGCACACAATGATGTATCGGTCTTATTTGATGAACAAAAATTTTGTTAACCAAATCCAGCCGATATTACACGTCAAGTCAGTATGCGAGGGGAGTTAGTGTGATGGCACACAAACCTATTGAATCGGTGATTCACTATGGTTGACAGCTAGCAGTGAAGTCACAAGCTACCCCCTTTAACTTATCGTATAGCATTTAACAGGGCTACTTCAGCTTTTTTAGCAAGAGAATCACTTTATTTGCTGGTTTCACTTGCAGAGAATGCTGAAAAAGTTCGCATTTAACTGGCGCTTGATTTAGTTGTGTTTTTACTTATATTCAATGTGTATGGAGACATTTAAAGCCAGTGAAACACATAGCGTGTACACTACTCAGTGGTAATTGCCACTGTTTATTTGACTGAAAAAAACTTCCCGAAATGCATTTGAAAACACAAGCCAACACTGCTGCATTATATGATCTTTTGCAGCACTTAATCAACTACATACTGCAGAAATGATAATTACGAAATGTACAAAAGATCGTGAATGACAGAGGATGTTCTGACCAGGTAGGTGAAAATTCACAAGCACTACCAAGATGATGCTATTCAATAAACAGTTCCTTTTGTGCACACGGTGTCAGCTCCAGTCGTTTAATAGCACTTGTCTTGTCTAAGTGAACTGAGCGTTTATTCTGGTACATGGAAATGACTGACAATATCGACGACTATTTTAGATACCTCAGTGATATGATAGTGGAGATTAGACAGTTTTGAAGGTTATCCTGAGAAGATTAATGAAACAGTCATTAGCCAGCTCACGCTTATATGTGGAAATCTGGAACCTTTAAAAATTGTGTTACTGAGGCTCAATAATGAAGGGAAAGCTGTCTTCAACAATTATTGCTACATACGGAGGCCGCGACAGATACGCCGTTGGCAGAAGACATTTGAGAAGGCCAGTTACACACGCAAAATTCGTAGTTGGGTGAAAAAGTCGTAGCCACTGACTAAACAAACGAACTGAACTGGGGATTAGCTCCACTTGTGCGACACCAACCGTTCGTAAAATTAGTTCGGAGATGAGAGTTGTAAAGCCCTCAACACAAATGACAACAGCAAAGTTTCTGGTGTCGGTGTGGTAGTTGCACTGGTGCTATGAAAATACTAACTGAAACACTGGCACGTATAAGGCTGTTCATTCATGGTTTCGTAGGCAAAATCAAACTTAGCTCTTCAAATTTAGTGAAATGATTTATAGCTCCATCGGATAAAGCTGACGGTCTGCATTTTCGAATCTATAAATCTATTGGTCACAGATGACTTCGTGTTATCTTGTTCTGATGTGCACTGAAAAGACGACGACTATTTTGCTTACCTTGATGCACTTTCATCTGCCAGAGGAGGAGGTAGTTTTCCAGTCGTTTGTTAGCTGTCTTCACTGAGACTAAATCAAACAGAACAAACTAATGTTTTACATTCACTTACAAAACCTTATCGTGGAAAAGAAGCCTGGTTTGATACTTGTCTGCTGATGAAAGAATTCAGTGAGCACTATTCAGTCCGTGTACGAACAGAATCCGTCCACAAAATAAATGCAACTAATACTCTGTTCTTTTATCAAGAATCTCGTGAAACTGATTTACTAAGGCAGAGAAGCACATTTAAAACTTACTGACAATTTTGTTGAGCAGTAAGATTCTCACATGTTCAGCATCATGCGGACTTTTTCCAAAAAGTTTTATTGAGTTTTTATGAATAATAGATTAACCTAAATCGTTTGGTATGAAATGCTTACAAATGGCCGTGTAACAAAACTGATATATTGCAGTTATTCATTTGATTATCATAAAGAACTCAGTACCAGCGTGCATTGATATGACAAGAATAACTTTGCATTTTCGAGACAACAATATCTCGGCAGAGAAGACGTACGCGAAAGAAACACTAATATCAGTGCAGTGGGAAATTATAACTGGCTAAAACAAAAAACATTATTGGGTAGCTTGAAGAACTTCTATCGAGAGACGAATCCGCACTTGATGAAGTTTGACGAGTTCCAAAGAGGGAGCAACGGCAGAACTTCCATGAATAATTTACAAACTCTGAATTATAATAAGAGAAATGTAAAGGAATCAGCATATCGGCAAGGTAAATTTAGAAAGCAGGATAGGCGGAAGTGTCAAGCGAAGACATTGGACCATGCAAAAAATGGGACATTTCCTGAAAAAGTGGTCTATTTTTCAGGCCCACAATTGTGAAACAAGGCTTCACAGTCTGCCGACCTCCCAGCTAAATGAACGAATAAACTTGATTTTCGTGTTGACGTACGTCACTTTTCTGCCGTTAATTGAAAGCTACGATGCGATGAATTTTAACGGTTATTTGATCATCAACGAAAGGCTCAAAAGCGAGGAACCTGCATTGAGGCATTCGTCACAGGCTGCATAATTCGCTACAAATTGTTCACAACATTACCAAAATGTAAATTTTCCCAAGTACGACAAGGGGACTTTACCGAACTTTCTGCGCAGCTGTTGAAACTCTTGAGAACCACTAATATGTACCATTCATCTATTATCAACACGTAACTTTGTTTGATTTAACCGGGTAAGAAAATCAAATTGACCACCATGGTAAAAATCTATCCAGGCTAATAAATTCAAAACTGATTTGTTTCGGTAGATTATCTAATTCTCAATATTCCATGTAAAAGCTACTTTTGCCGTAGTCACAGTAAAACTCTAAACCAACCATTGATATTGGTGATTCGCCGTCTGGATGAGTAGATTATAGTCGTCTGGAATTTTCGCAACACTTTGCATGACCAAATAACACTCCACTAAACCTTTCTCCGCTGTTTATGCATTGTTTCAACTTTATTGATGGATTACTGATGGATTATCGGAAGAACTGTTCTACATACATATCTTCTAGTCTACACCATTACAGTATTCACTCGTACGAACATTAGCAGTGATCGAACTGTGAAGAAACGTACGCAAAAGCTGTCAAATTTAAACAGTAGTCATAGCAACTACCAAAACCAATGAAATATTTTGAAGATTTCGACCCGGTGAACGCAGATGAATCGATTGTTAATTGGTTTGAAGTTAGAAGATGTTAACTGAGTGAATAAATTTATTCATTGCGTATCTATTTAGTCTTATTTTTCTGTTCCGTTAAAAATGACTCGCCCTGTTTGGTTGTTCATTGCTTATGCGGTGTGTATTTGTAAAATTAAACCATGGTTCACTTCAGTCGTTTTGACAGATTGCTGTGTCGCAACGCCAACAGCGCCCCTGGTTTTTCTATCAGTATATATTGTAATGTTCGTCGGTTTGATAAATTTTAAAAACAATACAGCAGTTCCGAATCGATTCAAAATATTTCTAAAAGAACAGTAGTTTAAGGTTAAGAGAAAAAGTTCTGTTTTGTCTTGCAATGTAAAGACAGTTACTATTTTATATGCGCCACTGTGATCATGCTGGTTTCCAGGTTAGTTGAGCAGTTGTTAAAGTCGCTGACGAAGTGAAAAAAGCACTGAAAATCAAATCTGGGTAGTCAAACTGAGATGAATTGATGCAGAGGTCTATCGAAGGAAAAGTTCTAAGCTCGCGCTTCTTCTCTGAACAACTTGCCTCGAAGGTCTACAACAATGCGAACGATATAATGATGTATCATTCGACGTGTGAAATATGAAACTCCAGTTATCTAACTCTCACATTCTTCAACGTGAAAAAATTTGTGTCCGAAATTCTATGTGATCCAACAAACCCGTTTGAGTCTACCTGGGGGTATTTCCACATCCCCATATAAACCTGAGCAGAAACACTATTTAATATTTACTCCTTATGCCGCTGAAATACATTCGTACTCATCTTAACTTCTGAACGAACCTAATATTATATTCCTATGGCATATATAATTCTGTTTTCGGGCTTAACATTCAGTTCAGCAGGAGATATCAACATTTATGTGCAACTGCGAAGGTAAAATCAAAATGTGAGAAACGAAAATCTACTGAGAATTTGAAGATGTGTTAATACTAAGTGGTGTGACATACTTCATACTTTAGATGGGACCCAATCACGGTAAACCTGGATTGCGGGTTGAGTCGAACCAGCAATAGAAACAGCATGCGGCAAGCGTTTTATCAGGTGAGCTGAAAAGCCACACCGACACTTCAGAAATTTCATGTTTGGACTCACTTATACGCTCAATCCACTGTGTCACATGAAATTCACCGAACGACAGCGGGCTGTCTGCCCCGGCAGGATCTGTCAAACGTTCATGCTGCAAATCATCGACGCCACCAGTGAATCAAATCTAGCCGAGATCCGAATGTTTTGCAATAGAGCCTCATTTAAATTGAAAGATGGTGTGGAAGTTAACAAGAAACGCTTATAGAGAAAGATAAGTGAATTTGGCGAATACTAGTAACGTCTGACCACGAATGTTTCACACTACGTACAAGTGCATATTTGCAAAACAGCTTAGAGGATTTGAAATAATTAGACGGATATTGATAAAAAGATTGGAAATAACACAACGTTACGGGCAAGTTTTAATACTCTACGTTTCAACCACCTCGGGCGGCTTTCCTCAGGAGTGTTGTCAATGTGATTTCGATTACAACACTCCTGAGGAAGGCCACCCGAAATGGTTGAAACGTAGATTATTACGACTTGCTCGTAACGTTATATTATTTCCAATCTGTTTATCATTACCATTTCAAACACGACGCCCAAAATGTTTAACTTCATTCGTACTAAATTTGGTGCGGATGTCTTACGAGTAGACGGATAGATTTTCAACGAATGAGAATTTTACGTCATGAGCGGCTATTGCACACCTGGTCAATATCTGGTCCTTTATGCAAGAACGTGAAGTATGTTTAGATTTCAGTTTGAGGACCTCCCAAAGGATGCCCACATATCCGAGCCATATTGTCCCTACTGAAAAAAATTGTGAAAAAGTTGCTCGCGTAGTCAATCTGCGAATCACTAGGCTAATTGGGTAAAGTTATATGAGTATCCGTTCTTCCTCTGTTTCAAAGTGCTCACAACCAACGGCCATCACCAAGTGCAACGATCTTTTTTGAGTTGAAAGAACGAATTTCTATTAGCTTAAATAGGTATTTCACAGCTTCTCCGGAATGACTAGCACAGCAGCGATGTAATTACGTCGAAGAATTTCAAGAACAATGTCGCCACTCATTTCTAAAGACATTTAACGATTCACTGACAAGTGGAATTCCCATTTCATTCAGACTATCCCCACTGTATTTAAAGACCTCTGGTTACTTGCCAGCGCAAGTGGATATAAGAGTATTTGATTTTCAAACCGATTGTTGCATTGCACTTTGAGAGGCTTTGTGCATATCCATACTGTACCGTATACAATATGCTGTGTATAAGCGCCTAATTAGCACTCATTTGTACGTGTCTGTCGCAAGACATCCATTGTGGAAGTATTTTTACTATCGGTTCGCAACATTCGCTTGTAAAATAAAACACCCTGCTGGTCCTGTGGATTTAAATCTCAGTGATCAAGGCTATTAACCCTTTCCATTTCTAGAGTTCAATTTGTGTTGCATTATGAAATTTGCTTTACAGCCAGTAACGCTGGCAATTAAATAAATAATCTATTTTGTTTGCGCTATAAGGACTATACCGCAAATAGCCTGTTGAAAACACTTGATTTGTGCGGCAAGTCAGCAAGCGTTTACAAAACTATGTACTTATTACAGAAATCGTTGTTTACCTATGACCAACAAATATGGTACACCTGATGACATAAGCTGTAACATGGTGGATGAAATCCTGAACGAATAGTTGGCTGAAATGAGGGGGTACAACAATTCACCGGTGAATTCTTGTAAAATAACGTTCAATTGATTCACTGTTAGACAACTTGTTAAGGTGTGTTCCGAACGATTGATGGAATCATTAAAATTGTTATACAGTCTAGTTTCCCGCTTGCTTTGCCGAAGCGGGCTACAGTAGATGAAGATTACGGCAACTGTCTTCACACAACTATTGGATTCGACTAAACACCGCGGCAGGAACGCCATCCCCACTAATCTACCTGAAAATAGACACGAGGAAAGTATTGATGAGATCCCGCTATTGACTGTCAGCCAGACCTTCAAGGTTACGGGGCTTCTAATGCTAGAGGAAACCGGTCAAATAGCAGAGTATAAGATAGTCTCCACGGCATGTTCAGGTTTTTAACTCCGTCAAAACTAATGGCCAACTAACGAAGTTTAGGCAATGGCCAAGTCTAACGTGATAGGCTAATCAAACCATCGTGAACCGGCTGACTATCTACGAGTCTGCCGTATTGGGGGTGGCTGGGGTGTCGACTGAAGAGCCATTTTTCACTTGTGACCTTCTTCTGTAGCGTTTCAACCCAAAAGAGCTCAATGAGTATTGTGTCATCGCAACTTTCCAACAAACTTCTAAGTTATCTCAAGTCCTTAAGTTAACCATCACAGCCCTCACATTCAGACAGACTTT
>QNGE01001505.1:0-12080 GCA_008508345.1 Paragonimus westermani | reverse complement strand
GATAGACTTTCCAGCCAGCCTCTTTCGAAAAGAAGCACTAGACTCGAGTTTCGCTCTCATTAGAGCTCGTCAGTAGTGCATATCCTTGCCACGGCCGGGATTTAAACTGCGGTCATTGGAATCAGGAGGCAACCATGTTAACCACTGCGCCATTGACCGTATATTGGGCAAGACCAAATGATCAAATCTGAACGCTCAACCACTCACGAGTCTAGTGCTTCGTTTCGAAAGAGGCTGGCTGGAAAGTCTATCTGAATGCAAATGCTACGATAAAGTGTGAGTGATGATCAACTTGAAAACAAAACAAATCCCCGACTACTCTTCAGTATTTCAAGTTCATCAGCGATTACTTTAGTTAATCCACTTCTGACTTTGACGCCATCCACTCACTTTTCAAATCTCCATAAAAAAACCGCGTACAAATGTGCTTCTAATTATATATTACAAGGAACTTCTTGAGGCGGGGTTGTGCCTGACATTGAAATTTATCGGATGGTCGCTTACGGAAATTCGTACAAACAGACACTTCACTATAATGTAAACTGTACTAGTAACAGCCGTAAACATTGTACTCAGTGAGTTGGTCTGCTCGGCATTTACAGTTCACCATCCAACAACTACCCTTTCACGCAATAAATTGGCCTTCCTTTCCGTGAAGTAAGTAGTGGCCTCCCATGATAGATTCAGTTTAGTTGTTGTGCGAAAATACCCACAATGGGCTCCGATTTTAAATCCAGATGCCTACGCTTGTGTCCACCGTATGAAGGTGATAAACATCATCGATTAGTGTTGGAAAGGACTACAAGGAAGATTGCTGTAAATATGCCTTAAAATCTCAGGCGCATTTCGTTGGAAGCCAAAACCGCTATTTAGTACCCGCCAGACTTATGGCACTGAGAAGAAAAAGTCCTTCCACCATCCTCGTTCTGTACAACTCAGTTCTGTTTTCCAGTCATCCTCAGGTTGTGGATTCCATACCACATTCTGGAATGTATAGACTAGTTAACCGACACTTGCCGAAGTAGTGAAATGTCTTCACACATAATGTCAATCATGTTTGAGAATAAACAAATATATTGGGTTACTTGCGCGATTTCTTTTGGTGAACAACCAATGCAAACGGCGTCAATGACATTTTACCGAAGTTACGTGCCACTCTGTCAGTTAGTTGGACAGGAAAATCAAGACTAACATATGACACCATAAAACTCCGGAAAATTCCGACTAATCTCACAATATTATTACAGAATTTAAATTGAGATATTTGCAACATTTTTTAAAAACCAACTCTAAAATCGTCATTCCAAATCGTATGCGCTCTATTTTAGCACTGTTGTAAAAGAATTCCAGTAACTGTTCACACATATTGTAGCGAGAAGGCGTCCAGTAATGCGCAATCTTTATTGTCCAAATTGCCAGTTGGCAACGTTTATGGTCAGATCCAGAACGGTATCTGATCGTCTTCGAACCTCTGACTTTCGCTCTAGTATAACAGATTGCAAATCGTAAGATTGTTTTCACGCTGGGTGTATAGCAAACTGCGAAATGCACGCTGTCAATCCTAGAGACTACGCCATGTCCAAGACCTAGAGTTCGCAGTCTATCAACCGTTACACATTTTTGACATTTTCTGGTTGTCCAAACTAAGAGCCTGGAACTCGATAGCTGAGCTGTCTTAGATGGATATTTCTCGGAATGTCCCCGTTTTACTGTAGATTTCTCGATACAGGTTGTTAGCAGAATTATTGTTTGAAATAGTATCAGCACAGATCTAGTGATTTCACTTGTCTGAATCTGTTGAATCCAGTTAGATGTCACCAGTGCACAAAAAAGAACGACACAGAAAAAGGGAAATAATTTCAGCCGTATTGTTTCATACTTTGATCACTGGCTATGTCCCATTCAGGGTCTACATAACGCACTGGTTGTAACCATCGCGCACTGACTTTACGAATTATATTCAGTCGCCGTATGTGTGACGAACGTGATTATGAACCAACCAATCCGAACACGTTTCGACAAGAAAATTCCAGCAATTATATGTTAGAAGTTGGAATGCTTGCAGGAAAATTGTTTTTCAGCAGTTCATTGATATCTTTCATGCTCATTGTGAATGTCAAACGTTATTCTCCATTAGGTATCACGTGAAGTCCTTGAGAGACACATTGTTCGGGACATTCCTTGAATTGTGAATGTAATTTGTGTGGTTTGGATTGCTCCACACAGAATGCCACTCACACTTGAATGGGACCATAACATTTAGACAAATCCTTCAACTAGTTCTCTGGCAATTTTTGCATTGCGCTCATTGGTTAAAGTGCACCAAATAACGGTTCAAAGTTCTAACCATTCTAAAAATTGAATTTAGAATTAGTAGAAGATACGCATTTTTCCATGTCTGCGTTGGTTACGATTTAATCAATGTGTAAAAATACCGTGTGATATCAGAGCAGTGCATGGCTTTTTAATATTGGTTTGGACATAATATCATAGGATGATCGCACTACATAAAAATGTTACTATGGAAGCAATGATTGTGGCAACATGTGCACGAGTTTACCCTGATTTGTCAATAGCTTTTCGGTCGGTTAGCTGTTTGCTCTCTGCATTCTCCTGAAAACGCTCATTGAATGTTACTACTTTTAAAACCTGTGCTTACTTTCAACTGTGAGGTATTAGGTACTGATATGTATGACACTCTTAGAATATTCTGAGGTGTCATAAACAAGAGATTCATGTAATACGCATGCCAAATCTTGTAGAGAGTGATTGGTTGTGAGGATTTATACAAAGCAAACTTCTACAGATTATTAGAAGACAGAGGTGATTTTGGCGAAAAATCTGGTTTGGTTTATTCATCATCTGGTCAATTACAGATTACGCGAATTCAAGAGGTTCAAGTTGAGATTGGATTACAAAAATAAAATCGCATTAGTAAGGACACCGACTACGATTAAATCTGTCCTAAGAGGAAATCAGTAACTGCAATTTAACGGAAGCTTTATTTCACTGTTTCTTCAGTTGGTATCAAAGGAAGTGTCAGTTTGCATGAGAACTTGTTTGACCTCAATTCAACTGAACCATCCGGTAATTAAATCTGGCCAAAAGTGCAAGTTTTGTTTGATGGAATCACCAGAGGGATTCAAACAAATTTTTAGAGGCGATTGACAATTACGAACAATTGAAGAGTGGTTCTGAATAAGCGCCTGAAAAAATTTTTTTTCCTCACGCGTTGACTTATGCCGCTGGTTCAGTTTAGATAACTGGCTAGGGATTGAGCTTTTTATCACAAATGACAGGAAGATTTGTGGGCCAATGATAGTGGGCGCGTTTGAACCGAGCGTTCTTTGTAGCAATGAACAGCTACTGGCTCAAGATAACAAAACATGACTTCTCTAGATGTCACGCGTATACTTCGACTGTTACCTCAAACAAAACAAACTGCCAGGATGATCCGGCATTCTTTTCGAGTTCAATATAAACGGATGTGAAATATTTCCCTTTTACCTGGTGATTCCAGTCATACCCTTATAATTTGTTACATGCGCAAAAATTAGAGAACAGAATGCTAAAAACCAAGCGCCCGACTTCCTTATTTTACTCATGCAAGTAATTGGCAAGCTAATTTGCAACAATCGGACTATGGACAGCGGAAACTTGAGGGATTTTATTCAATGTCTTATCAAAAACGGAAAACGTCTCTTGCAATAGCACGAACAAAACTTACGCTTGTATAGGGGAGCACATGTCGTTTGTGGATTCTATATTGGATGAGATACACTCAATATACTACACGAGTGGACCATCTTTCGAAAGTGGACAAACTAGTGTTAGCACAGATTTCTTAATCTAATGCTCCAGGTTTGCCTTATCATGCCGACTTTTTACTTTAATTATATAAATGGACAAGTAATGCTTCTCATATCGGCAAATTTGTCCATATGAAGTTACATTAAAATGCTGATTACATATAAAATTTGTACACGCCACTTGGCACGGCTTTGTCGTCTAACCAAGAGAGGAAGTAAGTCTATCTATGCCAACGTGGCAGTCGTTAATATTCCCCGTTTATTCTCACGTTACTCTTTCTTTCGCTATGGTAACCGTCAACACATCACTCGTTATGCTGTTTGCAGAAACGCTTGGTTTACGGTTCAGATTGATTTTCAGTCTCGCTTTTAATGGAGGGTTAATGAGTGCTCTGTCGAAGTACAAAATTCTCAGCTGTCTGGATCAGCTAATTTCAGTGATATTTCACTCGACTGCGATCAAGTTAGCGGAACCTCCGAAATGCTGTACGTTGATCACTGAATAGCAAAAATCTTCAACTCATCGACGAGTGTATAGTTTTGCTTAGACGTCCGGAAAAGTGCCTACCCGAATATCTAGTCAAAGGTGGATATTGATTCCGCGGCTCAATTTCATTATCATCTTTAGTTATTTTGTTGCCTCGGATTGATAGTAGTAGTGACTCATGCACCCGTTTTTCCACGCTTCACCTAAATATATCCCATTTGAAGAAAATTTCAATGCCCCTTCAAAAAGGCTGAACTTTCAGGTGTGATAATACACTCGTGAGTGCTGTGAGATCAGTGGACAGGTGATCTGTGTAGTTTTTCATGAAAGGTCGGACAACGGTTCAGATCTCTATCATGACAGAGGTATGCATTGCTACAGAGATCTTGTACGAGGGAAACCCGAATTTAATCCGTCCTTTTGAAAGGGCCGGTTGAAACCGTCATCTCAGTGCTAAAGCTGTAATTGTGTACCATTGAATCTCACTTTTAAGATTGAAATCCAAACAATTTACCAGCGATTGTCCAATGGTTCCCAAATTTGTTATTCTACTCATCACGCTTTAGCTTTGCAGCGGACCTGAGTAACAAGGTAACGGTGTTTATTCTACCGCCCGCCAAATTATTCGTTCATGGTGTACTTTACATCCTATCTTGCTGTTTACTGCTTCAAGTTATGTCAAACTACATCAGAGACAGCTCAACAAGACACAGTTGTGTAACAAATGATGTGAAAGTGTACACATTTGTAGACAAATTATATCGTGATCCAAATTTTTGTTTGTGTGAGAGTTAGAGGGCTGAGCAATACAGCCGATTGCCCGCCAGGCTAAATAAAGAACCCGATTCGTGATACAACTTTCAGAGGGAAGGAATAAACGAATTTTTTGGCACATTCATTTTGAATTATTGAATGCAATTTAAAACGTATACACTGAAAGTTAATTCAATCTGAGCTAATACGTTACTGTCTCAATTCTTACAGTCGAAATCAAAATCTCCTGTCATAGGTATCCCTAATACTTGGATACTGAAGCGATCGGCAGAATATGGCATGTGAACGTTCAGTTCGTCGAACTATCTTGCAGATAGGACAGCCATCACGTGTGAAGATATCTTTCATCTAGTCGAAGCTCGAAGCACACTATCACATTGCGTTCACTGTAAGTCTGTCAAACGTTGATTGGTGGAGTTACTCAGGGAGGTTCTGTGTAAACAGCACCGAGATGGATAGCCGGAACCTTCTTTTATATGGTTGTTATGTATTTTGCGGTTGATAAAATCTTCTAGAAAGCAAGCAAGGGACAGACGATATCTTGGATCTATTACGCATTATATTAGGCATCTAATTCAGACTCGAGGGGTCCCTTAGACCCAAACCAGTGACTTCATTAAGACTGAAGTGACCGGTAAGGATAACTGGTCAATAGGTTGACAAGATTTAACACTACGGTCTGCCGTTACCGTGGCAGAATTGGCGGTTTTGATTTACTTAGTGTGCACACCGTAGATTCTGGCTCACAAAAACACTATTGTTATCCAGTTTCCCCGCTAGACAGATGATACACTTTACACCGTTTTAAACTTTGGTAAATCCACAATTTTTTGTCGGGCACCAGACAATAACGTTTAATGCCCATCCTATTAGCTAGGAGCAGAGTTAGCTATTGTTTGGCTCCAAAAGATATAGAACGATGTATTACTATTGACAGACTTTTAAAAACAAAGTCGAAATTGGGTCAGCTTTGGACTAACACGGCTGTCTGTAATAAACAAAAATTGGTCGTTATGGTATAAAAAGTTTGCAGCTGGGCTGGTTTTTCTACAAAACAACGGACCCTTTCATTACAGGGGGGAATTTATGTTCACTTGATCTCGAACATGCATGCGACTAGAAGTTTGATGTGACAAGTTTCTGGATTAGTGTTTATAAGTGTATTACTGTAATTTTTTACTTGTCTTCCCACATAAAATGATCAAGAACTTGAAGACATTCACCTATGCAACATAATCGCAAAACCAAAAAGTTAAGTGCTGCGAATGCCGATGATTAATAGTTGAGAGTTAAAGGTCGGATTATCCTGCAGAGTTTCGGATAGAATTTTAGACGATAACCTTGATGTTATTTAACGCTGATTTTGCTTGGTTTTCGTGACTTTTCATGGTTGAATTTGGATATCTTGCCTACCGCAATATTTAGTTTTGTTTGATTGAAATAGTCCTGTCGATTGTATGTAGGTAATATGGCGATTTTTGGGGACTTTGAACACCCCACTGGTTCAGGTGAATATGACAGACCTAAAACTTACTGGTTGAATTGGCAAATTTTATATAAATCAAGCATTATCGTCGGTCCAAATAACGTTTCAAAATTGCAGTTATTACGGGAAAAATTGTTTTACTGCATGATACGTACTATCTGTTGAAGCAGGAGGCTAATCAGGATAACTAGAACCTATCTTCTTAAAGGAAAAATAACGTCAGCATTCATTTGTATCTTACAAACATTCCATTCTGTATTTTCGTGAGTAAGGGACATTAGGAGAGGAATACAATCAAAATTCCTAGTGTGTTTAATCAAGTAACGCATCTCCCGGAGACTTCTGCTCCATATAAAATCAACCCATTGTCGCTGATAGGTGGTGAAGTGGGTTGACATATTTTTTGTCTCGTGGGAGCAACTGAACTGGCCCATCCATTCATGCTAAGTGATGACAGGACTGACGTAACGAAACCTTCATCACATCCCAGCTAGACTAACTAACCTCATCGTGCGAAAAAAACTGACTTTGCTAAAACACGGTCTCTAATGTTGAATGAATTTGCCTGAACGTTGCGTGTAGCTTTGTCACTAATCGGTGTACAAATGTGTTCCATTGGAAGGTAGTACTTTCCAATAAATCCCATCGTCTACTTAAAAATCGGTAGAAGTTTTCATCGCCTCCTAACTGTAATTCCACTACAAGTTATAAAATTGAATTCCACTCACGGTTTCTAATACTACCACTAGGCAGATCATTTCTGTAAGCTGAAAACGTTCTCACCACCGACGCTCTGTACTTATGTGTTCAACAAGCCGGGTCACCTACAAACACAAAATTAATTATACGCTCCCCAACACAAATTTTTCACCTACACCGATACCGCTCGTGGTAGGAAAATACACTATAACTCATCAACCGACGAATAAATCATGTTAGTGTTCATAACTAGGTGCTCACTGTTGTATGAGGTGAGGCAGGACGACTTCTGACGTGTCACTTCCCGGTTCCTGATGATGCATCCTGTCACTTGGTGGATGGGAAATGTATTAAAATTTAGACCTTGCTCTCCTTCAGATCAAAAGCCTCTTAGATGATGCTGTGTTGAGTTAGTTAGCACAAATACGTCGACTAGCTTTCGATTGCTGGTCGCATATGCCTCATAGAAGAATGCTGGGCAGTGAGAGAAAACGTTAACTTGCTCAAATATTGTTCGGTCACCTGATACATTATTCCATTCTACTTTCAAATACTTGATGGTGATGAAAATTTGGCAATGAATGACTACTTTGAAGGTGCTTCTTGGCACTAAAAACGCTTACTTATCTCGACAAGAAAACGCCAGCTTTCGGTACAGCTGCGAGTGTTCATGTAATTTTCGTTTGCAACCTTTTTTGTGTTAACAGTCTACTCTCTTCTAGTAGCTGATTGTTTTGAGGAACTTGTTTGCAACTGGACAATACGGTACGAAATATCGTGCAATAAAACCAAAAAGAAACTTTCGTGCTCAAAATAGCATTATGATATATATTCTCCCAGATGACCATCATTGTTGACTAAGCAGACAATGACTGAGACAGTGATTTAGTGAATAAATTCGGGTTGCCAATCAACATCTGACAGCAGAAAGTCTCTAACCCATACACGGCTATTGGGTTAAGAAACATCACACAAATACACAAGCTGTCTCTGAATCCATCTTTAATGGATACTTTTTTGAAACCATCCATATGTTCACAAACTTTTCTCGCACCCAGCTGAGACGACTGTTGCGGTCACAGGTGTCATAAATCAAGTTGTTTTCACATGGTCTGTGGTCTTCCTTCAAAATGGAGACCGACATCTGCCGCGTTTCCATTTCACAGGTCACGTCTTATCACTTGTTGAAAATGGCTACTATTCAGTGTCCTACTAGCACACGATAACTCTTTCCGTACATGAAAACTAGGAAATTAGGGTGAAACTGAAGCTTCCGCGAATACCATAGTGAACTAAAAATCGTGACTGTTCCAGAGAAATACCCAGTATCAAAAGGCTCTGATTTGTTCGTTGAATAAACCAAGTTGCAGCTAGCTCTTCTCGGTTTGAGTGCGACCCATGTTGTTTGGTTCAGTTTGAAAAGGATGACCAAGCGTGAGCTCTTGTCAAAGTCTGTTCCGCCGATAATGAGTACTTGCTTTTGTCTTGTCGGTTGAATTTTGTTCGCGATATAGATTTTGATCCAAAAACGGCTGCTGATTTCACAACACCTCCTCAAGTTCATATTGGCTGCAGATATTACTCATGTTTATTCGCACTACTCAGCGCGTACTGCCACCGGTCGTCAGATCCTTGAACTGTAGCTAGGTGCAACTGTCTTTTGCACACTCCAGAAAACCATTCATGGGCCATTCCGTTTTTTCAAGTTTCTGCACATACACTTCGGACTTTTGAGTGTCAAAGAAGTGTTTCAGGTTCATTTAGTGAAGTAACTGACTAGACCTGGGTTATTTATATGTGTAGTTTATAGGCCTGTGGCCGGATGTTTTTCGGAGAAAATTATTTTAATCTCCGGACTTCCTCTCACTGTCTCACCTTGTGTGGCCCCACCACCAACAGAGACAAATCTGAACCTGTTCAGTCTTGGCTTAGATTTCGAATTACAACGCCAGTGGCGAGTTCGAACCATTTGGTTCAAACGTCCAAACATACCAGAACCTGTCCGCTTTTTGACATAATGCTCAAGGTCATTCACCCAAACGGACTTGTGAATTGTTACAGTTGGTTTGTCTTAAAATGTGTCATCTTTCACTAACTCCGTAGTAAAAACCCCACATTATGGCTACTGTCGAAAGCCTCCAAAATACTGTTGTGGATAGGACACAGTTTTGACTGAACACATCCCAGTTTGGGTACAACCTCAGGGTTACTGCATTGGACTTGTCGCAGTACCACTCTGTGTTTTAACATTGTTTTTTACTATTCTAAGTAATATACCCTTTGGTGACTACATTTTACTAGTCGTATTTGGGAATAGTGTTCAGCCATTCTATCAGTTATTCTAATTGTAGGCTCGATCAATATTTCTGTCGTCAAGTCGTTTTCCGTGTGTTTGTGTCGTAACTATTTTTGGAAAATTTCTTCCGTATTTACCATTTTATCGTTCTAACCGTCCTCGCGACAAACTGCTCTGTTTGGCTGATATATGGTAAACCAAATATTTGGTTAAAAACACTTGTTTTCGGCATCGTGGCTCTTTATGCACGACTGGGTATTTTGGAAGTTCAGCCAGCAGATCGGATGAACAAGAGCGGTAACAGGATATGAGCTCGTTTTTTGTTTCACATCACACTCACATTTTTAATATTCCAAAACTACAGGTATTCAAAGCAGTAAGAAATTTTCGAAAACATTATTCGCGAGCTTTAACGAAGACTTCTATTACTTTATACTATTGACTAATCTTGCTATTTTTAACAATTGAACTTGCTACCCACATTTACACAAGTGGCATTTAAATTTAATTTCTTAATGAACAATGCTCATTTCAAAACTTTTAATTATAGAATCACCGTAATGTTTAGTTGACTTTAGTGCCCTCAATAAAAGATTATTATCATAAATGTAAACCCACTTTTAGGTAATTTAATATACACCTGAGTCATTAATCAGGAAATACCTTGTTCATCCGTATGCAAAACATTTTTTACCGAAAGGTTGATGGAATATCTTGTATTTCACCTTGTGTGCTGACTATATTTGTCAATAGAGTGGCTGTGGAATCTGAAAACGAATTAACATTCTTATTTGGTTCAATGAAGTCCATGATTTTGCCGCAACCGAGAAGTTCCTGATCGCGGAGTTAACGATTGGAGTGAAGAAGTTTTATATGGTCTCCCGATTTGCCAAGCGACCGGGCAGTATGCATATGATTTACACAACACTGTGATTGAGCATTTTGAGATGGCTGATTCATTATGTCTATCGTGGGCTTACTGGCCTTGTGGTTGACGTGGTAATCTTATAAACAAGAGGGTCGGAGCACAAGTTCCGACCCTAGCCACGGCGTGGGCTACTGAAGTGTTCTAAGAGCGAACCCAAGATATAGTATTTCTCTCGTAAGTGGGTCACCCAAAGACTAATCAGGATGTAACGGCTACAGTTGGGTATGAGTGAAAATCACTCTGAATTCAAAATTATTTCAGAGTCACTTCCAGACTGCTTTCGGCACTTGGAAATTGATGAAATATGGTGAGATACCGAACGTTGACAGTTGCTGAGGCTATCAGTGCCCGATTGCGAGACACTCAGCTTTGCGCTTAAGAAATTCGTGGGGACGTTTAATCGCCGGGGGCCCACACTCAACTGACCTCAAGATTTGAAAAAATGATTGCCTAACAGCTATCAAACACGCAGTCGACGACCTCTCTTGGCCGATTTCATGTCATAACCTGGTTACTGTTGTCATATTTATTGCTTTGTAATTGGCCTGACGATCAAACAAAGAAAACAAATCTTGTTCATTACCTTGCCGTTCTTATCACTTGTGTACAAATTTTGAATGGTTATCAGAAATTTACAGAAGTTTTCCGATGGCAAACTCATGGAAACTAAGGAGAGAAGAAACAGAAATGGACTGAACATACTTTTGCCTAAACAGCGAAGGTGATATCGTCAAAGTTAATTATTGAAATCAATTATTGGTAGCATTGCAGTACTATCAGTGAAAACAAAATAATTTTGTTTTTGGCGCTCATTTCCTGAGAGAGACGTACCTTCAGTGCATCATAGATCATAAAGAGTTTGAAAAAACCTTTAGCGCCTTTTCTAAATGATTAATTTGTCGTCAGCAGTGGAAGTTTTCCATTCATTCCATATGTGAGTGCTCAGTTAACTGAATCAATCTCGGTGATATATATGTAATCATATTTCACCAAGTGCTTTTTGGCAGTACACGGGTTAAAATGTTTAACAGACAAACACAAACCCAAAATGGGACCGTCGCATGGGTCTTGAAAGGTCTTGTTCAAGCTATTTATCTGGAACTGATAGATGTGCCTATTATCAAAATGTTAGTAGATTCGAACGTATGTGCATGTTTATGATCAAAAATTATTCGGTCATAGTCAAATTGTGTAATCGGTTGAGAACCCAGAAACCACTTCGGAACAGAATCTCCTCAAAGATTTAATTGCAGAGCAGCTAGCACTGTCGGGTCAGCGATTTTCTCTCAGGCGGGTCAATGCCATTAACGATAATTAATGGTTTAAAATATCTCGGAAACTCCATTATCTCCACAGCTAGTGTTCAGATTAATTCTGCTCTGCATGCGAAGAAAATAGTTTTGAATTATCGATCATGTGGTCATAATTTAAATAACGTAGGAGCGATAAGTTTTCTCGTCGTTCAGTAGTAGGCTACTAGTGGCCAACACAGTCTGCTAGACATAAGCACTAGTAAAGTTTTGTTTTGAGGGAAAGTTAAAATATTTCCGGAGTTGACTACAAAACTGTGAAATAAGTTATTTCTCATCTTCTCTAAGTTT